>JACJUY010000425.1:213646-240972 GCA_014220935.1 Platorchestia sp. MABIK | reverse complement strand
TTTACTAAAGAAAATAACTTTAAAATTTTCATTTGGGCTTTAAAATTTTAGGTAAGCCGAATGCCTCTGCATCTGCTTGTAACTAAAAACGTTGGATTGTAATTCTATAATCTGTACCACAACATTCCAAAATGATGTTCCCTGACGTTGCAAAATAATCGAAGGAGTTTTCTGATCGTTTTGATGGCTTTCGATGAAACACTTCACAGGTGTGTCAGTAATTCGCCACTACCTTGAGAAAGTTGCCGAAATTCTCACTATTTGGAGTCAGTTTTCACATTTGCTCGTCACCGCTAGTAGAGAATAACAAGTTCGAGGAAGGCATTTGGTGAGCTGCGACTCTATAAAGGCTCAGAGAGGAAGTTTCATGGAGCGCGTCAAGTTGTCCTTTAGGAAGGGGAGAATGGGCTCATGAATTTTTACTTTCTGCTGACAGTGAGACTTAATTACTGTTATGCCGTTCATGGACGACGCAACGGATGGAGCAAAGTGTGTACCAGCTGAACATAATAAGAGCTACGGCCCACTTAAAACGACGCAGATTGTTGTACCTTATTTAATACATGATAGTGCATGGTACAAGTAGAGGCCATTAAGTAAAACAGAATTCGTACCTGGGAAAACAATTGTCACTAGTGGCCTCTCAAAGTTCTCAATTCAACCACAGAAAATTAAGCCTAAAAGTGGCATGCAAAAAATGAATCAAGTCTTGAGGGTACACTCCTGCTCATGAGCTTAGGAACAGCTGAAAAACTGAAAAAACTTTTCATGTATGTTTAGGCTTTTCTCGTCTTTAGTTAATAGACAGGATTCACGCCTCAGTTGAGGTGATGAAGCATAAGGGGCGAGTTAAATGGTAATGCTAATTATAACTGGATTACTCTCTGTATCACTTAATTTTAATCACTGGTTAATAAACCAGAGTATTATTGAGTCTTACTAGCGAAAGACGTGGAGAAAAATCTACCAGAACTAATTTTACTGTTTTCCCAACAGCTCTGAACAGGATCATCGGAGTAAGGAGAAGTCGCGAGAGAACAACGGATGCCTAGAACGAAACGGGAATAAAGAACAACTGAACTTTTACTTCAACTTACTCTCATATCTCGACACATCAGCAATTAACCATCAAAATCACATGTGACACAAAAAAGCAATACTAGTCTGAAGTAGCGGTCACCAGCAGCATGAACATCACATGCTCAGAGGAACAAGCAGAGGAAATATCGCACGTCCGACGGCGACAAACTAAACAAGGACTGGGAAAGGCATTTACCTTCAGATTCTTAAAGCATTTTTTTAAACGATCCTACTCTCGTTAAAAAATCATAACAATGCATGAACTGTAAAAGTTTGTGCCCTGAAGTTACTCAGTTATAAATTGTGATTATTTTATTACATTTATTAAACTGATATTGTTTGTCTTTTCATCGTTATCTCTACCAATGAGTAAACTTTAGCAAGGAATGTTTCAAAGCATATCTACGTATCATGATATTCATTTTAGTTTTTCATCTGAACATGAACCTGTGATGAGGAGGTTCGCCTCGATGATGCAAGGAAGAAAAGTAAGCACAATTTTGCAATTGGTTGCAGCGACGATTACTGCTGAACTACGGACAACATAAGAACTTTGGCCTATTTATAGATTTTGAAGCAGAAGCCCTGAGCAAGAAAATTCCGTAAAATTAAAGGAGAAATCATAGTGTAATTTATCTTCCATTCTTGTCAGAAACATTGCTGTCATGGTGTGGAGAAGCTGTTGGCATTCCAGGAATGATAATTAGGCTTAAATGACGGCAATTTTATGTTTTGAACACTAAAGAGATGCCTTAGCTTTTTTTCGTCATAATTAAATTTCCAACTGGCTAGTCCTCTTGCTTCTGCTGAAATTTTTGAGCTTAGCAGAGATCCTCGGAGCTGGAATTTTTTGGAGGACTAATTAGATTGTCGGTTTAAGTTTTGGACGCAAAATGGAATAATCACAAAAGTCTCTAAAGTGAAAAATTGAAGTCAAATGAATTGAGTACAATGTAAAGAAATTGAATCAAATTCAGTCATGTGTAAAGAAAAGAACGGCTAGACAAATGAAAACAAGTCAAATATGTAACAATGCACATCCTCTGGAGCGTCATTGTGTAAATACCAGCAGGCGAAGATTTCTTTCAGCTTTCGGAGCTCTCTGATGCCTTGGATGGCCTAGAAATTCGCTGTGCCAAATGTAAGTATGAGGTAACGAGAAAATTCTGTTTCTGCTTGTGTTATCAAAATCCAACATTGCTACCAAATCGTTCTCACGCATAAAAGCAATACTAAATGAAGAAAATGTAAACTAAATGATTAATGTTACTCAATTAAAGAGCTAGAATTTCACAAAAAGTAAATCATTGAATGAGCAGCGCAGGAATACTACTTGCTCTCAATAGACGTAAACGCAATTTTCATGAGGGAACTCAGTTCCTGCATTAATTGAAACGCAGTTGAGGTTACAAAAGGACATATCTTTCTCCTTTTTTGGAGAAAATGGCAGCGTAATTTCTTCGAGGCGCTAAAAGATGAAGCAAAAATAAAATTAGACAAATTTAGAAAACATTCGTGAGCATCGGAGCTCCGCACGGTACTTCTAACACGAAAGATATTCAAAGAAGGAAACAAAAAATAAACGACACGACGGACTTCTGCAGCCAGTGTGGATGGTTCTACGATGTAAATCTACTGATTGAGGAGCATTATTTCCCCCAACCGCACATCAGCTCTCCCGCACTAGTCCAGCTCTTGAAGTCTATCTTACATAGCTCGTCAAAATAGGTTTGGCTGCCAAATATTCTAAATGATATCTTTTTCGCGCAGTAGGGGCTAGAAGGGGTCTAAAATACTTTTACTAAAAAATACACGCCAGTGTTGTGCTGTTCAATGTTGTAAACTGCTCGCAAATCAATATATACCGAAAATTAAATTTCTTTTCAAATCCGTCTCTAGAGTAACAGAGCGAGATAGCTGTCTATTAGAAACGGCAACACGCTCGGCAGTTGTTCTGTTGACCATCATCTTAAAAATTGATAGCGTCGACTAGTCTAAATGGGTGGAATCTCGTCTGGCAAGACTGCTAAATAAAAACACTTCAGGTCCTTTCCAAGCTCATAAAAAGGCTGGCGTATGAAATGGATATTCTCGTCATCCTTCAGCATATCACATTTTAAAATGTCAATGAAATACTGTTGAGGTGATTGAACATTTATTTCTTTACCAATAGACTGGAAAGCACTTAATTGAATTTACATCCTAGAATAACTTCAATTTCTAAGTTTTTCGAACTGAGGTGAGCTTGTATAAAAATTCCCGCTTCACTGAGGCTATTCACTTGACGCTAGAAAAAAGAGACATGCGTAGGTAGAGCGTAATTCCTAGCGGCAGCTTCTTGAAGTGAGTATATATCTACATCGCCAGTGTTGAAATGATGGGAATCGTGCAATAACTGTTGTGTGGCACTGTATTTCAATTCCTTAACTGGAAATCAATCGATAAATGTTGAGAAATATAGAGTGCTCTTTACGAGTGACAATCTTCAGCAATTAACACAGTAGTACATGAAAGCGTACTATGAAAGTGCTACGCAAATTCAGTAGGCATTAGAACTCTCTACAGAGAAATGATTGAGATATAAGCAAATTTATTGGATTTCTTACGCCTCATATTTTTTAAACACCTAAGAATTTATATAAGATATTGCACGCTGAGCAGAGGACAGCACCCATGAAATACGTGAGCTCAGTTCGGAAGCGAGAAACCTGAGATATCAAAAGCGACTTTGAGATTTCATCTGGCTCCGCACAAGCGGCGCATGGGTGAAATTATCAGTGGCTGAATGCGCGGGACATAAAGTTTTGAGCGATGATTGGGCGCAACAGCTTCAGCCATCTGAATGATGACGAGGCCGTAGCGTGACGTATCCTGCGTCCCAACGCTCAACGAGACTGAATGCACAATTGCGGCCACCGAACATGAGGCACGTCGCCAAGGAATGTTTTTCACCGCCGTCCGACCTCAGTCCAGTGAAAAACCGCACTATGGTTCCGTCAGCGGAATGGCAATCCCTCCCGAATGGAGGAGGTGGAAATGATCTGAGAAAGGAGAATAGCCTGCAGTTTTACCTACTCTTTTCTTTTCTATTTTCGACTTACTGAAGAAATTATTGAGGAGGTTTTTGTTAACATTATTTTAGATGGAATATTGTATTATAGGAATTAAAATAGTCGTCAGAAGGATCAAAGGGGAAAGATATAGAATTTGCAGCGAATAGTTGAAGAGTTTTCTGATATTTTCATTTGAATCCTTACAAGTTGAAAATCCAAGCAAAGTTTAATTTTTTTCAAAAACACCATGCATGTACAAAGATAGACAGAAATGTAAGGTACTTCTCACCTAACATCTAAGTACGCGAAATGATGAGTGATGAAAGTTTGACTCTCTCAAATTCAACCGCAATTTTCTTTTCGCTTCTCTTTCACAGGAGCGCTGCTCCAAAATCTTGATAACCCTGATATTCTGGTCTCTGAACGTTCGTAGTGTTTCTTCTTTCAAGATTGACCCCGTGCTAGGGTCTATATGGGGGCACATTTGATGACGTGTCAGAATAAACCATAACCGGAACAATAGTTAGGAAATTGTTATTTTGAGCATCAAAATGGCTGTTTGTCTTGTACGTAGTCGTGTATTTCAAGATACCTTGCCGTGAAACATCACTTTGTAGAGCCCAACGAAACATGACTATTACATGAGGAAATGCTCACGAACATATACTAATAATCACAATACTTTTTGAAACAGTGCGCTCAATACAAATGGACACACCCATGAAAACGTTACCACTTCGCTTGGATTCCATAATCTCCACAACAATAATTAAATTCATTTGGTGGAATTGAAATGATGTTAGGATTTTATTGGAATGGTACCGGTGTTTTCACTTCCGTTGCCATAACTGGTGTGCAGATCTTACGTCCCATCCCGTGCATCGAAGCCTTTAAGTTTGGGTCTAAGTCAAAATTACAAACAAGCAGACGCGTGGCGTAAAACTGATATAATTAATTGGGCATTTTTTAAGCACTTTTGAGTAGATCCCTCAAGTAGATAAAGTCAAGTTTAAGCCCACAATTCGGAGTAAATTGCTTCCCGAGTAAAATTCGCGAGTAAGCAGCGCACTTCATTTCCGAAATGAAGATGAGACTCGCATGTAGGTCATAAACCGAGGCTTTCTGGGCCTCCGAGATCCTATGGACTCCGCTGCGCTCTGCCGATACACCAGCACTGAAAGTTCGAAGTTTTTCCCATGAAAATTAACGGAGCAGTAGTGACTGAAGTTAGGAATTTAGCTGATTACGATGTCATTTCGAAGCGTGCATGTATAGGTTCCTCAATTTTCATCTGTCATGGCATAATACACTGTGAAAAACAGAATAACATACGTTTACTTTGAAAGTTTACAGCTTTAGATTAGAATAGCCCGCTTAAAGGAAGTATTCTCGCTACATCCTGCTAATTAGTGAATAAATTTCAATAATAATGTGTGTAATTCATTTTGCATATTTTTTGAAGCTTTGTTTGAACTGAAATAAAATAAAATTTATGGATTCGGTCGGCAAAATAATTCTGATATATTTGTCATTGACGTGTGAACCATAATGGAAAACTAAGACCGTTGTAGACATTTTGTTTAACAATTTACAAGATCGAGCTATATTTTAGTTTAAATGCTATGTTTTCTTGTATTTTTCTGAGATTGGCGGGAAAATAAATCTGCGTGGTAAAAAATTACGCACCCTGATTGCAATAATGGTTATTTTTCAATAATTTGTGCTCCTGTTGGTCGCTAATGCTCAAGAGCATTTAAAAACTTATGCTTATTAATAACAGCTATTTTGATGATTATTCTTAATTTAGAGAAGTAATCAAGACTGCAATTAATCGTTTCCCTCACCTAATTATTTTAGATGCAGTATTTCTGTAAATACTTGTTATCTGCTAGCGCTTTGTGGGTTCATTTTTCAAACATTGATTAATGTCCAAATCATTTTTAGGTTACAAGAGACAAATCATTTACTTCGACGTCAGCTTGGACAATAAACTATTTAATATACTTGAGAGACTAAAATAGAATGTTCTAAGAGATAACAAAAAAGAAAATTCGAATAAGCTTCAGAGCAAACCATTTCTCTAACCTAATCTAATCTACACAAACTCAGCCAACTATACGGAAAATGAACCGTTTATGAAAATTAGGACATTAATTTATGAAGTGCAAATAGAGAACAAAAACAACCCAAATATTTGAAAAACAATGACGCTGCGAACAGCATTGAAGGAGTATTTCAAATATTTTTCTCCATTTGAGGTATTTTCTACCGCACTGTGTAGAGACATTGGGAAAAAAGATAAAAGGTGAAAATATTATCTACATTATAAAAAGGCCTATGGCAAGTGTGTTGAGGAACTGGAAAAATCCATTTCGCAATGCTCGCGTCACAAAAACTTAGTGAAATACGCTACAGCAAAAGTTTCAAAGATAAGGGCACAGAGTGAGCATCACAAAGCATTCAGTTCTGCTTCCACGCTTATCAAAGTAAACATAATCAGCAAAATTTGCATCAGTAAACATTGGTAATAAAGTTGAGAATAAAACTACGCTGCTGGACGTTATCACAGTCAACAGAAAGTAATGGAAGTTGACAGCGTCACACTTCGCTGTTGATAAAAATGAGCTAACTTATTGGCCGGAACTTATTGAGGCTAAAAATTACCATTTGAATCAGGTCGAACGTTTGTTTTCTTGAGTCAATAGCCCATCTGTAAAGCAGTCAGCGGCGAAATTGGCTCCCCGTCTGGGAGAGACCGCAGTGGGGGTTTGGCGGCGCTTTCAGCGAGGGCGGCCAGATTTGATTATGGTCGAAACAAAAGATTTATTTACACGGAAGCGAAAAGTAGAGTAAAAGCAGCAGATTGAGTAGTTGCTTAGTTTCTTCAAGCTGTTATTCCATCCGTACATGCAAATGCAAACCTAAAGAAACGTAACATGGGTGATGCCAATCATTTCATATAAAAAACTTTTAATTGAATTGTGATGAATGGACATCAAATACCAGCTGAGATAGAACAAAACTGGATAAGTTTGTATGGAAAATTAGCGTGGCAACTCCATTCCTTTTATAACTTGAACTGGAAGCACCATGTGAAAATTCAAGGCAGAGGAATGTGAAGCCGCTACATAAATGTTTCGTTTGTTTGAGAGGAAATTTTTTATTCAAGTTACAATGCTAACGTAAAAAGCACTGTGTAATAATTGCTTCATGGTGCATTTGAATACGAGCAGTGCGTCAGATTTCTGAGGCTTTATTGTCTGTTATCTCAATGGACACAACACTCCATCTACGTAATTAACTTATTTCACTCTATACTTTATAGCTTCGCCGTGATTTTTCTTCCAGAAGATATTTTGCAAGTCAAAGCATTCCTTTTTCAGTGGCAATTGTTTCCCTGATCCAATTTCGTTTCTTTGGCCAGGAATTTTCTCACGAACGTTGAATGTAATGAAGAACGAAGGGATTCAAGTCCAATCTTCTAACTCTGGAGTTATCGCCGTCATTTCGAAAAGCGATGTCCGGTCTACCGAAGGTATATTGCGGTCTATGACCAATAAAAACAGATTTCCGAAATATACGGAGAAGTTATTTAAAAGCTTTCAAAGGGTTAACTTGATGGGGATCTTGTTTTTTCTTTTAATTAGGATGCGGGATTGCGATCGAGATGAACTATAATAAAGTAGGCTATAAACTCGGTGAAAATCTTGAAGAGAAATAAAGCGAACTTATGAAATAAAAAATAGGTTTTTTAACTATCAGGAGTGAGGTAATATCTTCAGTCACAATATTATCAATGTGCCGAAACGCTTGAAGAAAGTAATGAAATGAAGTAAAAAAAAATATGCAATGAAGATTTTATAGCACGGTAATATTGGAAATACATGATGGGTGTCTCAAGCGTACATCCCCTTCAGAATGGCAACACAAATATTCTCTTCCATTTATAGCTAGTGCTCGTTTAAACTCCAACAATGATAACTGTGGCAGACTGCGGCGTATTTTTCTCTGGCCCCACAGCGCAGGTATTAGCTCAATTTGTGCTGGCTTCTCATAAGCGACGCAGCAAACCTGAGATCAGGAGCCAATTTTCTCCACTACTGTGTCAACTCGTTCTTTCCTTCGTCTCTCACATCGAAGTTATATTCTCATTGCGCAAGACAGTCTCTGGGCCAAAATAATTTATTTTTCGCACGCAATACTATGGACGAATTATACGTCTTCGAGGTTCCCTCTGAATGCCGTCATCAGAAATCAAAATATCAATGACACCCATGATAGAAAAGTGCATGGAACTTGAGATACGTGAGCCCAAACGGTTGATAAAATCTGGAATTGTTGAATATTAAGCACATATATTCGAACGATTTTTTGAATTCTTTCGACCTTTTGACTGCTATCTCTTGAACGATGCCTATTTTGTCAGGCCGTTTTTGCAACCAAAATCAGTGGTAGACTTCCTAACTGAGGACAGTTCTTGATGAATTTTGCTCTAACGTCGCACGTTTTCATTTGCGCTTATGTCACGAGAGATAAACATGTTTCTAATTGTGTCTCCTTACGCCACGTCAAATGTAAGGATGGTGTTCAACAAATCTGAGTTTGTTCTTAAGCATGAAAAGAAAAAAGTTAGGAAATTTATTCGGCTAAAGCATTTAGCCTCAAGTGCTACATGTCGGACAGAACGTGAGCGAAAACACTCCAGCGTAGCAAAATTCAATCTCCCTGTTATTTAGCCGCAAATTTTCTGCAACAACTGTGTTTGAACTAAAATAAAGACATGTCCTACCCCAGCGCTTGACCGCTCATTGAAAATTTGCTTGATTTTGGGCTAGCAGTAAAACGCACACCATTAGCATCAATTACAAATTTTACAGACTTCAAGTACACTGATCTAATTGCCGTAAAAAATTCCCGGAATACGGTTGTAAACGCTGATTATCTAGAACTAATTGACCTAACTCTATTCAAGCAGCTCTATTCATCAAAAAAACGAAGCAAGATCACAAACTCCCAAAAAAGGAAGGAGGTGACTGTTGAGAATGTAGATAATCAGCTTCTTTTTGCGAGTGAATGCATCATGGATACCAGCCACACTTTACGATGTGTGATGCCCGCGCCTGAACGCTGCTCCCAGACACATGGTTGTCTTCACTGGCGGTAGATAGAAGCCATGGAGAGCGAAATGATCCAAGTATAAACTTGAGAACTCAATAGATAAATTGATAAGCAAGCTATTATCGGTATAATATTTGATCGTGAGACTGCTGTATGTAGTCCTGAATTTAGCTTGAGTTGAATTACAATTCAAGCTCTTTTGATTGATTGAACTGAGGTGCTCATTTTATGATTTTGTTTCCAGTAGTGGAGAGTGAGTGACAATTTGGTGCTAGCTACCTCCTTGCCTTGATGAGTTACCAATGTCAGTGAGAACTGAACAATGTTTTAGGGAAATTAACTGTTTTTTACCGCAGGATTTAAAAAACAATTAATTGAATACATATGTCATCATTATTTTTCGTTCCTCCTTATAAACAGTGTGATGAACACACTCATCAGCACCCCGAGGGCAAAGCAATTTTCTTCCGGTCATGTTGTTTTTCTCCAATCATAATATTTTTTGGGATACATTGATCGTGATTGTTAGATCACAATGTGGATCGAAGTATGCTAAACTTTCCCTCAGTCAAGTTTTGATTGCCTCGTTAAAGTATTTCAAGTAATTATCTCGACGATCATGAACTGTTTAACAGCGGTACGCACAATGAGCGACAAAGTGCATAAAAAAATCAATAAGAAATTCAGATGGAGACAAAATGAAAACCTGACTAGGAGATGAACAGGTCTTGCTAACTGCTTTGGAAACGAGCTCCTCCACAGCAGGGAAGATCGGACATTTTCCTTATTCTTCTTTAATTTCGTAGAAATCATCAGCCCAGGACGGACGGGGCAACAATAAATGCTCGTGAAATTTTAAAAATATAAATGAAAGAATGCTCGTGAAATTTTTATTCAATTTTGATCATTTCCTGAGTTTGTCGTTAAAGAAGATTACGCAGTCTGGTCTCACTTGACTTTTCTGACCTCATTTAGGTGAATAGTTCAACTATATTTAACTGTGTAAAAAGGATATTTTTCTAAGGCAACTTCAACTTTTTCATTTAAAATTACAGGCGTGGATTATCATCACTTGAAGCTTTGTTAAATTAGTGAGTGATGCCGAAATTTCTATGAAACAAGAAAAATATTGAAACAAATGAGAGAGTTCAATTCAAATGCATGAAATTCTGTTGCACAAATTCTCCAATGGCTAATTAACTTAGAGTCAACTCACAGTCTTGTTAAACAAGTCTCGCTTCAATCAACTACTTTCAAATGAGGATTGAGATTCATACTTTGAAATTCGCTCATTTTCATTAATAGCCATTACCTTCAGCTTTATGGGTTCAGAGGCTATGCACTTACAAACAAATTAATGAATTGTGAATTTTGCACAGGTTGATTGGCAATTTACATCATTGATTGGAAATCGTGAGATCTGAGGAAGAGACTGCAAAATTCTATGATAACTAAGCTTCGAAAATTCCTGGCAGTGATATTTGGTGGACAGTGCATCGTGGAAATTCTGTTTTGAATTTCGTGTCAGTTTGTGAGCGATGGTTGCAGACTTCTCCCAATTTCTCTAATTGAAAACTGATAAATATACCATGGAAGTTTTTCTAAATTTATCCTAGTTAAAATTCATTCAATGGTTCCGATTCGAACTTGAATCATTTGCAATAATGTTAATGGTGAGGAGAGATGATGTTTTCAACCCATACACAGCCAAGGGCCACATATTTTGAGCGATATTTATGTCAATTCCAACTCTATATCATCAAAACTTCCAAACGAACACGTTCTTGCTTTACAATTCAACCTGTGCTTCTCATACAGAGTTGACCCGAAAGGTCAAGGACGAGGCAGGCAGAAACATCGGGGGCGTGTAGGTTATAATGAGTCAGTCTGGTCGAATATTTCTCTGATTCGTTCATCCAGTGAGGGCGCTGATATGTCAGCAGCCAATCACGGCCGCGAATGTAATCAACATGAAACGGCCTCCTCACTCCACGCCAGATTAAGGGCAGTTAGCAAGAGCTCATCCATTAAGCCGGATGACTTTCCTAGGAGTGCCAAAACCAGTCACATTTATTTGCAGTTTCCAAAATACTGATAAAAATTTATTTAGAGTAAGTTACAATTATTGCTCACTACTGATCTCACAGTATAAAAATTACAGTTATTCACATTTTACCGCTTATCAATACTTGATGGCTATTCTTAGCAGTAGAAGCATGGCAAATACAGTGGCCACGTTAATTTAATGAAATTCCGAGACATTCTTCAGTTCGTTCTATTAAAGCCTAAATATTCATTTTGTCAACTAGGCAATTAAGAATAACATATGCCCAAGTACCGCAACATGCTGGCCGCCATGGAAGTTAAATTGAGGCAATCTTGCTGCCGGCGGATATCGAGACAGAACAACACTCTGTTACGGTGACAACCTGGCAGATGAGAAACTCATTTAAATGCCTGAAGTTTTGCTCGCAGCAGACATCGCCTACTCAACCACTTGAGATTAAACAAAGCTTCGGCACACCGAAACTTTCATTCCAAACTTTCCGGAATCTGATAATGACGCCACGGAAAAACATGATATAAATAAGAATGTGAATTCTAAAATGATATTTAAAATGAAAAGATCAGGCACTCAGGATTAAAATAATTCAAGTAGTAATAAAAAGAATTCAACTAATTCAAGTAATAATAGTAATTCAAGTAATTCAAGTATTAATAAAAAATCGAATAATTCTGACATCTGTACAAAGTGACGAATTGAAGCATGTGACGACGAGTTAGCAAGTCATATTTTAACGGTCACCAATTCTGGTAACGCAGTGCGTAATTCAATTTTTTAGTTAATTAAAACAGTCGCAAGTTTTGCATTAGTATTCACAAATGGGGTAAAGCTTCTCAGGAGCAAACGACGTTAAAAATGAAAACTGTGGGCGTTTGGCCTCGCCAGAGTCGGTCCAATGTAAAGAATGCGGTCGTAGCTTTCAGTCAGTTAAGCTGCTAACTTCAATGACTGCACTAACTTCAATCATTTTATTTTACTCTAAGTGCAGTGTTTATTTTTTAGTTTTATGTTCATAACCTAGAAAGTTGATACGAGGAATAGAAAACACATTCTTGTAATAATTCTTCCCACTCAATGTCGATTGTTATAATGACTAGTGCACACGGCCCATCAAAAAATGATGGGGTTAGATATCGGACCAACTGAGCTTAAACGTGGCTTTCACATGATTTCCCATGCTATTCTATGGCTTTCCTATACTTTTTTAAGTTTCAACTGCTGATATTCTATCTAACCTAACCAACAATACAGGTATCAGTGTATTTTCGAAAGCTCCTGAATTGAAACATAGTCATCTTCAGTCATATATTTATCTTCCATACACGTGATAGTCTCTGGCGTCTTTCTTGCTGTCGAAGTCTTGCTGCTTTTCTCTTGCGGTTGAACACATTTCTATCATTGGTGGCCTCTTTTGCCGGAATTTTATTCTGAAATATCGTCTATTATCTCTTCGAAGCTTTTCAAGAAAATCACAATTTCGAAAACAATAACTCAAGTTTCAAAATTTTGGGCCTTATAGTAAGTGGTAGCCAGGTTACAGGTCAAACGAATTTAAAACATTTCTTTTTCGCATTATCAATTAAAAATATCAAAGCAACATGATGAATTTCAACAGAGAAAGCTCCAAAGAAAATTTCTATTTGTAAAAATAAATCGATTGCGTATTCTGAATACCATAAGGCAAGTGAAAGGGAATAAAATCATCACAGAAAAATAATGCAATAGAATGATTTCTCGTATTTCTTAAGCTTTATCCTTGTTGCTATCAAAGCCATCGATTAGAAGAGGGGGTCACACAGACGGACGGACGGACGTGGCTCCTTTTATGATAGGGTTGGCAGCTAATAAATAAGAGGCCTATGTTACTCCCAGAAAAAGAAAGAACTTTCTCCCGAAGTCAAACTCTGGTTAAACCAATTTAATGGTGCTTGTGCGTGAACACTGATGACTGTGAATGAGTTTGCTATAATTTCGTTTCTACTCCTACCGTGATGCATGTACGTGATTTTTGTCTGAAGATACGGGACTTGAATTGCACCTCGAGAATAGATACTCTGATCGTTTCTGTCTTGATGCATTTTCCATTCTTTCCTACTGAGCATCAATTAATTAGGCTTAAATTTCGATCTTCGATACATTAGTTAAATTCGATCTTCGATACATTTTTCAGCAAATGGCTGGAGCCGTTTCTCTGATTGTTAATTTCAAAGCAATTTGATACTCTCGTAAGTGTGAGCGCTATGTAATTTAAGCTGCAAAATTTAGTTGTTTAATTATGATAGGAGAATTAACCTCGACCTCAAATCATCCCTCAAATATTTTATGTCATAAATGAGAAATCTATCGAGCCCAAGATTCATTTTAATAAATCAGCCCTCAAATTATATGTCATTATTAAGAAATCTTTTGAACCCACGATTCCTTTCAAAGGAATGAGAGGCGCCCAAACGTACTACATCACCTCTCCATCTCCTCGACCGTAACTTTACGACCCATTTAATGATGGCCCGATATCTTCCAAATAATTTCGTTGGGCTCGAATTAGTCAATGTTTGGCGAGAGTATTTCGAAAATATTCAAATCCAAATTAGAATTTCATGCCTTTTATCTCTATCGGTATACATATTTTACTGATGACATGAAAAATTACTAGTTGACGCGCAATTAGTTGAAAAAAGCTCAAGATTTTATGCTGATAAGCTAATAAAAATTTTCGTCACCACGGCAAAAAGCCTAGTGGAAGTAATTCAGTTTTGTACAAGTTGAATTACATTTTAAAACGTTTAAATACGGTATTGAAAACACTGACAAGAGAAAAGCACCTATTGATAAATTCGTATGTTGAGCTCAGATATATCATTCAAATATTTCCTTGTCGTACAAGTGATGGACCAGAAGAATTTGGGTAAGCCGCACTCAGTAATAACACCAAAGTCAATTCCATGTAACGTGTGGTTCAGCCGCAAGCCAGTTCTGAAATTTATGCGCTCTCAGCATGTTCCCCACATGCACGTTTGAAGTGCCCCGGTGACTGAAGCTAAATTTATTTTCCACGCAGTTCGACACCTCCTCACTGGCTCGTTATTGTCAGCAAAAATGCAATTCCCATCTGTCAACGATCTGTACCTGCCACCGCACGATCGACTAAGCAAATAAATTTACTTTGTGGCGTGCGTCTCCCGACGGCACATGTCACAGGTGAGGAAACTCCACCAATATACTGAGCCAACTTCAATTTCGCCACTATTTGTCTACTGATCCCTGAAAAAAGGAACGCTTTTATTCCATCCTCGTTTCACAAAAGAAGTTCATCGCATCATGGATGGAAGAGTAGTTTAGGAAAAATCTAAAAAGACACCTTAAATCTGTAAAAATAGTGTTTATTGGCATTTAAAGTAAATGTTGTTTTTTGCTATGCTTTCCTTTGTAGTAAATGAAATAGATTGATTTCTGGGAATTTTCCTTAGTAATATCATGAAATTTTTTTTTAGACATCACCGTTTCCAATCGTTAACACTTAAACTTTCCCTTTTCTGTTTCGTGATTCGGCAGATGAAAGTGGATTTCAGTGTGGATCTTCTCAGTGTGGTTCTGATTATGACCATTTCGCAAGCTCCTCGGTATGCCGACGCATAACCTGCAAGGGCTGAGTGGCGTGGAGTCATTTACTAGAAAGCTTATACGTTGAATGCTACGCCAGCCGCCCTCTACATCACGCCTGTTGACAGCTGCGACAACTCCAATAAGGCAGATCTGTGCGGCACAGCGTCCAGTGGCAACCTCATCAAAACACCAATCCCGTGCCAATATGCAGTTCTATGCCTGATTGAAGCACTCGCAACTATCTTAAATTTGCTTAATTCAGCTAAATAGTGAGATTGAAGTGGTGATAATTCACAGGTGTACGCACATCGAATAATATTTCCTAGTAACCATATGGATTGCGCTTGAGAAAAGTAATTTCTGAATTGAAAATATGGGAATACAAATATTGACAATGTATTGTGAGAACTAATTACTTGTCACATAGTTGTTTTAAAGAGTGAAGTCGTAAATTCAGGTCGGGGTTTGATCTAAATATAAACAAAATAAGCCAGCACATCTCTTTGTTAGTGCTTTCTTACAAGTTTAAACAGAGTTGACTTCACAGAGCGCGCTGACTTCGTTACTTAGGTCTTGATTTAAGTCGTTCTTGATTAAGCAAGAACGATTTATTTCCGTCATTTTGAATGATCAAAAAAGTGAGCGTAAAAAGTTGATGCTGTGTCTTGGACAATGAGATAAGAATGCAACTGAAAACGAGTCTAATTGAAAGAAAAATGAACCAATAACTTTTGACACTAGCAAAAATTTGAGATCAAAAGTTTTGCAACATTGATTGTTCCTCCACTCACACGCAGTTTTGTAGAAGCTAGTGGCCTTTAATCAATTGGCTTGGGCTACCTGGAGGTGCTATACGCCGTGGCAGGCTGGCTTCAGATCAAACGGCCAGCAATGCCACAAATCCAATTCTACTGAACATAAGCAAATGAGCACATGCAATCTCAGCTCTGCTGTTCCACATGTGTTGTTAAGCCTCCTGTGGCGCAAGTAAATAAAGCGGGAACGAGATCCCGTAGGAAATAATTTCAGTGTAACCAGGTTGGAAAAATTAAATATTATTTTGAACAAGATTAAAATAGAACCCTTGAGGACAAGAGGTGATTTGATTTTGAGATATCAGTGAATTGAGATTGACGAAGAAAATTTTGGTGCTGTACATATTCGTTTTACATGTGAGCTGCGCTCATCAGAGCATTTATGAATACCCAAGAAATCTTAACGCAAGTTAATCAAACTAAAAATGAATTAGCTAGCACAAGCTAATATTTTCCTTATAAACGCTCCTGATGAATATTAATTATTGGTATTGATTTACCGTAAACTTCTCTTAGAAAATTCTCAGAACATAGAAACTGTGACACTGATGGCTCACAGAAAAGAAAGTGAGCTTCTGGAAAACAGAAATAACTTAATCACTCAATCAAACGGACTAATGATGAAGCAAAATATGCGTACGTTTGCCATGAAATAAAACATGTCATGACAAAGATTGAAAGAAGAACGGAGTGAAGGGCAGATCAATAAACATACCACAGAGCGAACGATGGATTAAGTTAAGACGAAGTCTCTGCAGTTAGAAATTAATATAGAAACGACAGGCGCCACACGACTGAAGATTTTGCACAAATTACATGCTGCTAAACCTCAGGATTGCTGTCTGAAGTTTGATGATCAAAAGAAAATCATTCACTGTGTACTGCCACCATTTAATATTCAAGTGGAGCTCATTTCCGTTGGGAATTTTGCGCTGCTTTTCCAACTCCTCAACTTATACTCCACAGAAAAAACTTCTTCATGTCGGACAAAAGGCAGCCAAATTTCCAGCAAACACATTTTCCCGAAAATTCTGAACAAAAATTTTGCAGACCGAGCTAACGTCTACAAGCAGGACTAAAATGTCGAAACATGTACCATCACTCCAAAATTTTTGAACGTCAGTTCCACACGCAAGGCTTCAAGAAGCTGTTTGTGACGTTGGTTTCAACGCCAAGGTCAGGTACTGGTGTTCTGGACACTGATTTCAGTAAGTTCGAAATAAACTTAATTTTTCAAAACATGACATCTCCATTAGTTATTCCATTATCATAATCTTATCCGGTTCCTAATCCAGACAACAGTTTTTAGCTGAGTTTTATAAGTTCGTTACTCACCGATATTTCAAATGCCCACTTCCAACTTCCTTTCAGAGCTGTTTTGAAAGTCAGTTTCAGAATGGTTCGGTATTCGAGACATACAAGTGAAACGTTTGGACCACTTGCTGGAGCTGCTTTTGATGATTGAATCACGCGTTTGATTATCAGATTCCCCACGCTGCTTGCACACATTCGATTCACACATCTCAATCGAGGGTGAGATATAGGTACATGTAATCACGTACACGTGGGAATTTCATAAATGAGCAACATTACCGTTACGTACATATGCCACTTAAACCATTACGTTAGGAAATTTCCAAGATGTACAAATTCTTCGTTTTCAGCTGCCTTACGAACATTGATTTGTTTTTCTGGTTACTAGGAATACGAGTATTCATTGCGTGGTTCATCAGTTTGGCTGACCCCCTACACGCTCTCTGCGTGCTGGTGGTGAGGCCCGCGCGGCTGTTGCGCTGGCGCGTGACGGTCTGCCTGCCCACACGGGACTCCCTATGTTGGCAAATTCTCCAAACTCACTAGTTTGTTTTGCTTTGCAGTGGATGTGCTCACCATGCTCACGGTAAGAAACAACGAGCTGAAAAGAATGATTAATCAATATCTGTTCTTTGAGCATGAAATTTAACTAAATTTCTTTCTGTTGAATTTTACTCATATTTGGAGTAACAATTGTGGTGGTGTTTATGGACACACAAATAGTGAAATGCGAGTATATTTCTAATCTCATTCCTTAATAGTCCTTCATTTTGCTGTCTTGAAGTTTGGGCTAATAACATTTTAATTATAAAATAACTGCTCTGTGTTTGTTACTCAATGTAACTTGCACAAGAAAACACGTTAATTGTCGCTGCTAGATTCAATGGGGTAACTTTGTTTTCCGATTCTGAAGTGTAATTGGCAGAGGCGGACGAGGGAAGACGCAATTCTATTTCAGTGGCAGAAATAACGCTGGAAAAACAGCCGCTCATCCATCAAATGCTGGCAACAACCCAAGAACTAATTTTCTTCATCTTGAAGTTTGGCTTCAAACTTCTTCTCACAAAAATTGTTTCCTACTAATACCGAATTTCGACAGTGCTGGGTCTGGTGATCATTTCTTCTCAGCCAGAATGCAATACGAAATTGGGCTTATCGGTAAGAAAAATTTTCATCTTCGTCTCTTGTTTATAAATAATTTGGATTAGTCACACAGGTATAAAATTGTCTTTTTAAGGGAGATTTGTTTTCGTAATTTAGGTTATATCTATTCATATTGGCTGAAACGCTTAAGCACACTGAATAAATAGGATCCGCCTGAAACATTCTCACATCCCATGTCTTCTAAAAGCCTCAACATTCAACTACACTGATGAGTTTCCTCATGTTTTTTTAATTCTCCGACTCAGTGATTACAAATGAATCAACTTTCTAACTTTACCAGTGCTGTAGTTTAAATATCAATTTGAGGGAACTGCAAGCGACCTCGTTCCATGTGTCTTACACCAAGTTTCTTCAGCATTTCATGCTGTGATTTGCTAGCTAGAAACTGATAACCCTTCTAGAGAAACTAAGATTTGGCTTGTTTTAAAAATTTAAAACACTTCCGAAAAATTTAAAACACTACCTCTTCACTACCGAAAAACTGCAACTGGAAAACAGTAGAGACTTAAGGAGATGAAATAAGAAACATTATGCGTACTAGTTTCGGATGTCACATCAGAATTATGAACCATGATCTTGAATCATGCTGAAGTTTTAAGTATTGACTTGAGAAATTCCGAGAAGTACTCATCAGTGCCAAATGCAGCTTGGCCAAATGATAGACGCTTCTCTAATACCCATACTTGAGAAAATCCATTCACCCTTTTTTTTTTCTTGAATAAACGTAGCTGATTTTAAATATCTTGTAAACAAATCTGAATTATGAGGCGCCAGATTTCGCCCAGAAGTTGGTAATAATAAATTCATGTTGCAAATGTAGCTACCGTAAACACGGAACGATCGATGTTTTAAGGAGTTACATTTGGCCCAGACGCGCTTATTAGAAGCGTAAAACGATAAGAACATTACGATTATTAGAGTACCACGATTGTGTAACGGTTACATAGGAAATTTTGGTGATCATTCTTCATGTCGAGGCACAGCTGCATGGAGCAATGGGTACATGGTGTCCTATGCACTTGAAGAGCATCACACAACCGCTCAGTGCAATACGTTGCATCAAAATATTTTGCTATAGTAAGGAAAAAACATGCGACAGGTGAATGTAATGTAAAAAACTGATTAACACTTAGTGTATGTAAGAAACTGATTAACGCTTAATGTCCCTTAGCTGGGTATATTAGGACATTCGTATTCATTAAGAAGCTGATAATGTCTTGAGAAAGAGAGAGAATTTCGCGAGTTTAGGAGGGACTTGTATAGAAAACAATGCAGTCCCATTTCCTGAAAAGAAAAAGAATTTTACGTCTAAAAACCCGAGAGGAAACTAGAGGGCGCTTATTCTACCAAGCGGATGTGATAAGAATTTAAAGCTGCCTTAATTCAAAAGACCACTTAAGCGTTTCCTTCCCTTCATAATTGCTCCCTGAGAAAAGATTTCAATTTCTATTCAGAGTCGCCGAGGAGCATTCAGCAGGCAGTGTATGACTGGGAAGTACAAAAGAACAAAGTGAAATTAGGTCTATTTTTCTAAGAAGATCGCATTGAGAGAGAATATTACGCTCTTTGTTTCCCCTGCCCCCAATTTAGACAGTTCGCGCCATTTGTGTTGCTGCATGGGAGGCTTGCGAAATTTGTGAACTGAAGTGCCGCGCGTTGGCCTTCATTTCTTCAATTACCGATGAGTGGCAGAGCTGCGCGATAACGAAGTGTCCTATCCAACTCATCCATTACCTTCAGTGGTAAAGAACTGTAAATATTCGTTTAATTTGCTCGAGATAATCGAAAAAAAACATTTGCTATCAAGTTCTATAATTAGAAAGGTTTTAGGCCCACTATCAACAGCGCTAAAAAACCTCTTTCTAATGCAAATCCGCATCATCAAATGAGGATTGCGCTCTAAAAAAGATTGTGTCCGCAACAAAAATTGCACGAAGCTCGCAATTTCTGGCTGATAAATAAAGTTGCGTATTTGGGCATGGATTGATGCAAATGATTTTAACGCTTCCTTTCATTCTATTTGAAATCTCTATAGCAAACCAAAAATGCTCTCTTAAATCCCTATTCTTTTCTGAGTACTAACATATCTCATTCACCGACACTTGTCGAAGATGAAAGCTTAAAATGACTATTTTGCCTGCCGAGGCATGGGCATCATACAGTAAGCTTCATCAATTTCATAAAATTAATGGAATAATTTGGGAAAACCAGGGCTCTAAAACATCTGTGTCTGAGAGAAATTACCAAGGAACTTCAACTGGAGAACCATCTATGTTACTTTGTATACTTCGAACTTGAACGAAAAAATTTTTTCTCCGTGAGACGGACGAGTAGTAATGTCGATAAAACGATAAACGTGATCAATGATGGATCTCTAATGCTTTAATGCCCAACAGAGCAGCAGGCCGTGCGAGCTGTGGAACACGAGTGAAATGTGCTAAGTTACACACTACAAATGTGAATTCCCTGAATAATGTAGGCCTTATGACTGATGCTTCTAGGTGTTGCTGTAGCGTGAGGGTGAGTGCTGGTGGGCCTCTCTCGAGGAAGTTAAAGAAATATGTTTCGTCCGTTTCTACAATAAGATTATTAAGAAATACTCACCCTAGCATTTTCCGATCTTCAACTGAAATTCGAGTTCCTGAAAGCAAGTTTTTCGAAGTGAAAATCATTTACCTTCATTTAAAAATAGAAATCAGCCAAGTGAATATCCAGTTCTACGAATTTAATTATAACCATCGTTGGAAATCTCGCTTATAAATTGATTATGATGCATATAATGTATGTGAATGACAATGATAATTAATATGCGTTGTACATTTACACCTCTTTTCCATTTATGCGTTTGTTAGATACGGCGCGCAATTGCACTCTTTGACATCACAAGTTTTAAACTTTTTAATTCTGAACTTTAAGAAAACTATCCATATAGACGTATCACTATCGTAATCTCCGAAATGAAGTACAGCGAGGCAAGCAAAAAAAGTGGTAAAATATATTTTTTTAAATTTTGAATCTGAGGAAGATTAGAGGGCAGTTGATAGAACTGTAAGAGTAGCCACAACAGCAAGGTATGAATAGCTGAAGAATAACAGACGTATTCTCCTTAAGAGAGGCGGCAGTATATCCAGGCTGACATGATATCAAGAAAGAAATGGTATCTGCTGTTGAAGGGAAGCCCTCTGTTGCATCATCGTGAATCTATCCATCTGTCTAATCTAATCTATCGCATCATTACCTACCCTAACGTATCCTAGCAGGACCCGTGAAAATTCACGGTTATCATCGTATTGCTAGGTGGACCAGTTAAAAAATTCCAACATACCCTATTCTATCTTACAATGCAGTTATATGAGCTCGATTTTCACCTCAAGGGCGATCACTTCTACTTTAGAGAACTTGATTTTCAATTCGAGGAGATTGACTTTCATTTTGAGAAACTTGAGTTTCACCTGAAAGAAATACATCTGGAAATGACATGCTTTAGTTTGCTATTAGGAATTAGGTTGTATTCACGAATGTATGTAATCGTGTATCCCTCTGGAAACACGTCTGAGTATTGGATTTTGCTGCTGTCACGTAAGCTAACCATGTGGTGACATTTTTTAACGATTATAAATTTTCATACTCAAGGTAACAAGATTTACTACAAGCAGTTCTTTATTCACTTGAAAATTTCTATTTGAACCGCATGGTTTATATCATGGACTGTGTGGCAGCGTCTAGTTAGTAACTCCTCACCTTTACGTGACCGTAACTCCACGGTTGAGTTGTGCCCTCATCAATCACAGCCGCCGCAGGGACCCTCGTTCAGATGACATCTTCATTTAGAGGAGCTCTGCTCACGCGGGGGCCTTTGCTCGAGTGGCGGACCCCAACTTGACACCCATCTCACACGAGTGCTCTCTCTCAGGTGTGATCGATCAGTGTCATCTATGCTCTGCTGGCAGCAGTGGGCGCACTCGAATCTCAGTACAGTGTGACCTTCTAAGTCTAAATCTGCACCTGTACGTTGAAGTCAATAAGGGGTTTCCTGCGCAATACCTAGCAAGGTTCATAGGGTATTCTACGTCAATTATTCACTCTCATCTTCCACACTCATTTCTTAGGTATTCGGCCCCCTTCAAGAAGATGGGTTAATTTATCGACAGACGCACTTTATCGGTATGTGTGTCATGCTGTAATTTATCAAATGAAAAACTTTTTGTGGCAACGGTCTACTGTTGAGAAGGGATTTCGTCATCAGGCTTAGGAGATACACGGAAGAAATTAATACATCACATCAATATTATTTGAGTCACAATTTTAAAAAAACTTCGAAAGTCTCCTTGATCCTGCTCCCCATGGGTTTCTGCAACATCATTCAGGAATGGATAACATTCAAAACAATGATATTTAAATGAAAAGCATATTCATTTCATGGTCAGGATTGAATACATGCAAGTGATTTTTCAGAAATGAAAGTCTCTTCCAGAAATGAAAATAGAATTCAATATTCTGGTGCTCTTCAAATTCGCAGAAATTTTGTGAACAAACTACTTGGCTCGCTGTGAAAACGCGGAAAAGACCCACCCAAATGTCAAAACGAGATGCATGAAGCATTGAAAAAGTGCAATTGAAAGATATTTCCTGATTCATGTCGAGGAAAATACACTCTCCTCTACAAAATGGGATGACACTGATCCATAGAAGCTTCCAAGCGTCTCAGTTACAGCATCTGCGTTTTTCTCGAGTTAGGCAAAATTATGTGCGAGGAAAAAAGGACAGGTTCGTGCAACTTAAAAGGGTATTGCAGATTTATGTTCACAATGCATAATATACAAGTTTAAGCTCTGGACTTTGAATGAGGAGACTGACAGTCCTCGAACAAACAATGGATCAACAGACATGTACACTAATTGAACTTTACCGCAGAAACATGTTAAATTACTCACAGGGCACCATATTCCTACTGGACGCATAATTTCATAAAAATTTCCTTATCATTTGAAGTATGGGAGAGCAAGTGTTTTCAGCGTATCTAGAAGCCTAAGCTACTGCCGATAATGCAACTGAATTTTGTAAATCATAAGTTCATAATCGTTAAAATAATTACAACCCAGCATTTAATTCAAATCATGGTTGAATTATCTCAAAACCATTTTCTCAGCATGAATATAATATATTTCCCAATTAAGGATTAATACAGTTAACGATAAAAATGGCATAAACAGTAATGAGAACAGATGTCACAAAAAATATTTTGGCATGACAGTAAACGAGTCTAAGAGTTCAATATGCATGCCAGGAACGACAGAATCAAAATATGTGTGAACTGTCTTTCGAATTTCAAAAACTTTCGAGATCACCCGAGCATATCTGTTGCTGGAAATTACTTGCATGTTGCATTTGTACTGAATTAAATGGAGCATGCGGTTGGTTTGATGTGAATCATCTTCTTCGTGAAAGTTGATTTTCATGAATTCCTTGAAAAATTGCAAGACATTGAAGTCACTTCAGGAAAAATACAATTGGGAGGAAAGTAGTAGAGGAAAGGGGGAAGCAATTTAACCGAAAAATGTAAAAGAGGAAAAAAAACGATAAAATGAATACAATGAGTAACCGTGAAAATGAATGAAGGAAATACGATGCTAAAATCGCGACCAAAAATTATTTTTGAAAAGTTTTTCAGTCGGAAATTTGCACCAGGATTGAATGCTGTAAAACTAATTGTACATTTAGTACTTGTGCGATAAATTACCCCCTCTCGTATATTACGGGTATTCAATGACGCATGAAAAAAAATTGTTCACAATTCAACGCTGCTTAAATAATGGAAAAATAATTCTCACGCTCACCAACATTTTCTTTACCTCATTTTTAAAAGTTAAAATATCATTAATTTTTTTCATAATCAGAGCAATTAAAAAGTGCTGAATGCGCATACAGTTTGACAAACCTACCGCGTAATTAAAAGCCTCATCTTCAATAATTACTGCAAAAAATTATTGCTTTCGGCTGAGACAAACACCGAGCAGAAGGAGAGAAGCTAAATTTTTGCAGGCATTGCGCTCGTTTCGACGTCCTCATTAGCTGCATGCATCGCACGGACACCAAACATCAACTCCAACCACGAATTTTTCTACAGGAATTAAGGTCGAATGTCTGGTTTCCGTCAGGAAAAACATTTGCTCATGCTGGCAGCAGAACACAAGCCAACACATTTCTTGGGTTTTCAAAAAGGAATAATGAAACACGTACCTCATTAAACGGATGTGCCGGCAAAGAACTATTTATCCCGTTTTAAAATCTTGGAGGTATGAAAACACTCTCCTAACCAAAATCAATCTGCGTTCGTCCATGCATGATTAGTTGCAGCATGCAATGCAGTCATTACGATGTTTCCTTGCCAGTCCTGCTAGCATTCGAAATAATGGCTGCAGTTGTACATGCGCATCAGCTATGCAGGGTGAGGGGACCTTAATGAATGTGTGTGTTCCTCCTGTACCTTTTCTTCAAGGACCAGTTGTTTCATTGGAAATAGTTTGATGAGTAGTCTTTTAATAATAACCATTACGTAATTTTTCCGCTCATCGAGACTTTCAGAACATTTCTCAGCCCTACTAGGCGAGTTTTAATTGAGTTACTCTGCGACACAACAAACATTTCTCCTGAAAACAGCCTACCCTACGGACAACGAACGCTGTAGAGGCTAAGATTATCGCACAAATTTTTGGAAGTTTCCCCAGCACATCAGAGCTGTAGAAGGAAAGATGCAGCTGCTGATGCAGCCTTCATCAAGGGAACTCGACGGTACAGCTCGAAGTCGCATGAACTGCATGAGGCGCGTGAGCGTTATCGCTGAGCTGCTGCATATGGAGCCAGCTGCGACAGATCGCCTCGCGTGTTTTATACTCAGTGGATGAGCTGATTCGCATGGAAATGAATGGAGTTACCTATGAGTTGAGTACCATGATTTTAACACAATGCACCCTAAACATTTGAGATGAAATAGCGTATAACAGAATACGCTCTAATTTTTTGGTAACAATAGTCGTACCGTACGTAAAATGATGAGAACAGCCTTTAAATAACCATAAGAAGCTAATTTAAGAGGAAAAATTGAAAACTTTTACGCTTGGCTACTGTAGTTTCTCTAATTCTTTCCTAATTAAAGAGACGTGCACCATCACTTCAAACAGTAATAAAATGAGCAAATCCCTCACTAGACGTCAGCCTCAACGACCAGGACTCGCGAACTTTCATTAAATAATGTTCAGTCCTTGTCAAGGTTGTACAAGTAAAACTTATGCGAAGTTTTAATTTGCGGCCGTTCAAAAGTTACGTGACAGAAAGAACACTGTGAGGCCTCGGGAAAAATGTTGTATGATACAAGACAGCGGGCTCCTGTCACGCCGTCTTCGCCCCCCAAAAGGCAACTTTTGTCTAACGCTTATGACCGACGGAGTGACAATTTTTACCTTCCGCTCGTAAACAAAAGCGCAAGATTTGTGCTCTGACGTTTGCAGCGGCGGAAATGACTGCGTACGACCACGGCACCAACAGAAAGACGTTTCTTTTGTGGTTTTTATTCCATTTCAGGAACTGAAATAACAGATACTTCAGTTTACCCACAAATTGTGTTTTGACATATGACGCATGGAATGAAATTTTCGTTCGAAATATGAGATATTGCAAATAAGGGTAGAAAAATCTAGAGCAAGTCGTTATTTTCAGGCCGAGGAACAATAAAAGATAGAGAAGCATTAGGTAACAAGAAAACAGTGCATAAAAGAGTCGCAGGGTGAACGCTTGGATGAATTATTGTAAGCTACGCAGCACGAAGAGCACGCTTTTCGCAGCGGGATGAGGGATGCCGAAGTAAATTTTGATGTTAAGAGTTGATATTTGAGCTCAGCACTAGTTTTTTAAATGATCATTAGAGTATCAGTTATTTCAGTAGTGATGAACAGCATTGGTAAAATTGTTGACTGAGATTTTTGGATCGTTCTTCAGAATAAGGTGTAAGTTGATTTGATGAATGTCAATGTCTTGATTAAATCTCAGTTCGTAAGGAACTATTTTAAAGAATGGAACAGGTACTAACCGCATCCAAAGTGTTCTAGCTGATCACCAAAGAACCGTGGTCTACATGATGAAAATGATATTAACCTGAAAGCAAAATACAATACCTTTGGTGACTGTCGCTTCATTGGCAGAACATGAGTTTAAATAGAGTACCGGCAGCAATAATATTGTGGAACGCAGAATAAGCCTTGGATGATGTGGACATCCTTCATTAAAAGGAATAGGCAGAGGAACTGGGAAATAACCAACAAGCAATGGCAGCAATAGTTAATATAATTTCAGCAATAGTGAAAATTTCTAAATTCACCTGTATTTTTGCAAACAATAACGGCTCGATAAGAGTGACATGCAATACAAGCAACTGTACTATCTAAAGATAATTTGGAAAATTGAGTTGTAAAAATAGGTTCAGACACCATTGTTCAAAAGAACTCTCTAATTTTATTATAGGAGATGTAATGACTCAATATCTACTTTATATATGGTATTTCAAAACGATCGTCCAGCAACGTCACTGTTTGTTTGAGCCCTTTCATGTCCTTGCCCAGCACATTTGATTGTGATACGTACAACTGGAAAATACCAAAACCAAATTATTTCTTAAGCTGCATTTATCAGTGCATTCCAACAATGTGTCCTAAACTCCAATTCAAACGAATTTATAACACAATCAAAAGTGGCACTGAAAAAAAGGTTGGGAATTAAGTTCAGCCAAATTAATCCGATACAGATGCCGTTTATCGGGCGAATTCATCAGTGATTTAAATTTCAGGTTTAAAGCAGCAACAACATATATACAGGGCGGCGCATAAGTAACGCACCCTTTTGAAGGTAAATTTTAAAGATTTATTACCGCAATATACACTGGGTATCTGTAGACAAGATACGACATGTAAGTAAACTTTAAGAGTTCATCTATCGTTTGCAATTAACCCTATCGTTATATCTTTCGTTGTTTATTTATTATTAATTTTTTAAAAGGGTGCGTTACTTATGCGCCACCCTGCATGTAGTTGAAAGCCTGGCGCATGAGCTTGGAGCGACAGA
>JACJUY010000425.1:152847-189326 GCA_014220935.1 Platorchestia sp. MABIK | reverse complement strand
GGTGAAACAAAAAATACCAAGCCTATCTGGAAGCGCTAAACGAATTGAGCCCACGTCGTTTCAAAATCATTTGGTCCTGACATGACACCAAGTCAACTAGCTGTACTCGATCACGAGGCTCTTTAATGGGTAAACATCTCTCTCTTTGGTTCTCGCTTCGTTTAATTTTGAGTTAGCTATAGTATTAGGATTCGTGGCTTTCATACATGCATTATCAATTTAGCAGATAGTTCTCCGGATCTCATTTAATTATTCTCCGTTTATAATACGTCGATGCTTATAATACTCTAATAGGACTTTGCATGATTGCATTGGAGAGTTGTCAGACGAAAGATGAACTTCAGTTTGTTAGTAACCGACAATCATGTTCTTAGGAATATATCAAGAGAAAATGAATACGACGATTTATAAACTTTTACGCTAGTTCTCCAATAATTTCAGGTGGAATCAGGTTTCCTACCAATTTTTTACACCAGTTCTCCAAAAGAAATTGAAATTCGGTATCTCATGTAGAGAAAGTCGCGACGAAATATAGCTATTGCGTATAAATGGAAGGCAAATACCGAGTGAAAGTTTAGCGAGCTGCTCCAGAGCTGCTGATGTGGACGCCGTCAAGCCCAAGACATTTAAAGGAAGCCATCACCAGGAGAGGTCCACCGAGACTGTTTCAGAAAACTGGAGATAAAGTTTGATGGTTTGGAAGTAAACTCGTAAAAATAAACTCCTAAATTGTCTTCATCAGCTTCCTTGCTCGGATGCCAGTCACGTACTTTATTTGAGACGACATTCGATGACCTATCCTCAATTTTCGGCTCTTCATTTCTCCAACATTGTACTATGCCTCAGACTGAAGAAAGGACGGGAAGAATATTTATTTATAGCCAGAAACTGCCAACATTTATACATTGTGAAGCACAGATCCTGCAACAAAATAAAGCTACATAAATATTAACTGTCAGGTCCATTCGACTATTTTTACTTCTTACAGTGACACTTTTCTAAACAACAAATCTGCACAAAGTATTGCATTTAGAATGACTGACGAATGTATTCATAAAAAGTCAGTCTCTTACAGATGGTGTGGATGGAGGCCCGAACAGTAGCTATTAATATTTTGTCAGGTATTGATTCACATCGATTTCAATGCTTGAAATTTTTGCCACAACTTGGGCGAGCTTCACGCTGGAGAACTGACCATAAACAGAGACTCAAGGGGTTGATATATGGGGTGCGGGAGGATTTTTTCCATTGATACTTACGGCCGAACATTTGTCTCTGCTCCACTGCTGTCAACATTGGCAGCGTGACTTGTTCTGTTTCGTGACGATTCAATCCTAACCCCATGAGTGATGTCACACCTGGGAATTGTTGCGTTTTAGATACTGTCATTATGAATGCTTCTTTGATGGTCTTTACACGCTGTTGAACAAAACAATCGGAGGCTTCTTTTATTCTGAGATTGGAGCTCAATCCTTCAAATACTGTTGAAGATAACGTACGACCGGCGCAATACGGAATGAAAATGGAAAACATCAATGAAGCTGAAGCATACATTGCTTTTAATTTATTGTATTGTAGAGCCAACTGCAAGTCTTCTGGATTATGATTTCTAGCAAGGAACTATTTGATAATTATCAGTAGATTCGGCGTGCATGATGTTGTTCTGTGTTATTCTGTAAATAATTTCAAAACACTATCCATGAACTTCACTAAAGAAACATTTTCCAGATAATTGCGTGCCATTTCATGCGATACTAATTTACAAGTAGAGGGAAGAAAGGGGGAATGGACTGCTAATTAGAATTTTGTAAGTTAGAGAATTGGTAGGTGAAAACATGCATCTGAATTCAAAATTACACACGCACCGCATGGACTCAGACAGTGGGGGCGAATGTGACCCTGGGTTGTTAAAAGTCCCTTACAAAGATCCAAACCATTTGAATAGTTCTGTGTAAACGACGAGCGATTGTTGAGTTGAATAAATAGTAATTTATTTCTCATTTAATTAACTTTAGAAATTGATCAGAAAAGTTACGGTGTTAGATCAGATTAGATTAGATTAAATCACATGTTGGTTTACGCCTCCCTAACCGCAACAAGGGCGTTCTAAAGAAAATAGGAACGCACTATTCAGTATGGAGTTGAGGGAACGCGGAATCTATGCAACAAGATGCACAGAAACAGTAAGTTGAGGAAGAATTTAATGAAACAACATATAAATTGATGAAGAAAGAAGCTGGTGCTGAAAAACAGAACCTCAGTGAACCGAATAAAAAATCGTCCGGAAAAAAATATTCTATTTTAACACAAGGAAGGCCTACCTTACTTTTACCTCAGGACCTCACATATTCCCCCTAGGAGCGCGAACTCCCGTAGATCCAATAGTTGTGTCCCCATGAGTGGAAGTCAGAGTGTATGAGAGGACGATACGCGAACTCCCTGAAGAACGCTGTGAGCAATTGAAAACCTGGAAGACGCGGGTATGAGAGGGCACCTGAAGTTAATGTAGCGATACAATTCTCGAAGATCCAAGGTGATAATTCGCAATGACACAAGCGCAAAAAAGCAAATCTCATCAAAGACGCATTTGTATTCTGCAAAGCCTCCTTAATGATACGAAATCATCTTCGTTAAAATATGGCCGAAACATATTTTCCATCAATTTTTGGTAATGTAACAGAGAGTAATCAACAAATTGAGTGTCTCAGTATACCAGTGTGTAAAAATATGGTAACGCAATTGCATCGCCTTTCATAGAGCGCGAGCTATCAGAGAAAGCAATAATCTATTTCGCTCGTGGCAGGCTCGTCTGTTCGGTGGCCTACAAAGCTCCGCGAGCACAATACCACGTGCAGATTCTGAGATTTGGTCTATTCAATATTCGCATGTTTACGTATTTAAATGAAGCTCTAAATTGTACGGAAACATCTTATGATAAAAGGAATGTCAGTAAGGGCCAGTTGATACCCTCATAACTACAGCTTTCACATTATCAGTCCTATATTTTTCAAGAAGATAAAACCATCGTCCACACCTGAATTTATTCCATCTTCAGAATCGTGCAAATTTTCTTTCTGAAAAATGCTTGTGTTGCAGTAGACAAATATTCTCGTCCTCTTGATTCTGCAGAATTCGAAAGTGGTCTGCACATAAAATACGAGGACGATAAATTTTTCTTATTGTAGAGCAAAAGTTATTTGACTTGAACACATGAAAACAACACTGTCACCCTGAGGCACCTCTCCGGCTGCAGCTCTCGCTATCACCTGGCTATTTATGCTCTCCTCATAGCTGATGTCTATTGCCTCTATAGTAACTGAGTCTGACAATCTTGGTTACAGTTCGCTAATGATATGTTCATCCTTATTAAGCCAAATTTAATTGATGAACTTACTCTGAATTTCTTCATGATATTGCTTATTATTGAGCACCGTTATGGAGAAACTGCGATAATTTATTTTGTTCGTCTACAAGCACAATACCGTGCGGGGTTGGGCTTACGGTATCGCTTTCAACTCTTTCCATGAAATTAATGAATCACTAGGAATTTCGTAGGACTTTAACTTTACTTCTTACAGCTTCTATGCAATATAATGATAACATCGCTGGGAGATACTTGCAATTTTTTTTTGTGCGACAATACACGAAGTCTTGAGAATCGGTGAAAATTTTTGAATGTCATTAGAAATTTCCGTGCAACTTAGACCTTCTTTCGAAAGTATAAAAATATTCTATGGATATGGTAACTACGTAAAGTATGTATCGCAATCACCTCTCTAAGAGCAGCTTGAAAGTATTCTACGACCTAGTTTATGCTGGAGTAGAAGTTTATAAGGAAACAACGCGAAAAAAGTACTTTCAGCCTCTATACAACGGCTCTCGTTGAACTGATCTTCACACTCTAAAAAGTACAATTGTTCATTAGTAACACCATCGGTAAAACTTGGTCGAATTATTTTGAAAGTCTGGAAACGTTATCAAACAACTAAGAGAAACTTTTGAGCACCAACTTCAAATCTTACAACAAGCTCCTAAATAGACGGGAAAGTGTATGGCATCAGAACATGACCGATGCGAAGCAACATCTTCCATAAAATTGAGACAGACAACTTCGAAGCAGCGGAAATGGAGTTTTTGGTCTGAAAGATGATCCGCCTTGACAAAGTCTGCTGGAAAATACCCGAGAGGAAATCCATTTCTCACATCACAATTGAACAGAACAAGCCCTCCAGCGGTGACGGTGACGCTCCCTCTTCAATTTGGGGGCCGTATCGTTAATGGCGTGGTAGGGATGACGGATCCCAGTCAGTGAAAGCTGTGGCGCATCTTGGTATGCGGAGTGTGCAATACAGGTGAGAGGTTTCGCGAGCTGCTGGCGCTCAGTGGGAGTAATGAAAGACTGCGAAGTGACCAATTGTCACACATTCTACTGTTGGATGGTAACTTATCTGCAGCTGTGTTTTGATTGCACTTCTGTTGAAATTTTCGCTGATTCTTAAGGTTCTGCTTGATGTGTTACATAAAAATATTCTTGAGTGTCTCTCAGTCATTATCATGTATAGAACCAGCAAAAGTAAAATTGATATCGTACATAATTCGTAGTGATTCATGAAATATTTCAACATGAAATTTATACCCCACTTTTTCGTGAGGAATTGAATGCCCTGCCACCAATGCGAGCCAGGCAATGGAGGTCTGGCAGGAAAATTAATAAAAGAACCGGAACGGCGTCAAACGTTTATGAAAGGAACAAATTCTATATTATGTCGGTCTCATACACCGAGGAAAGAGAATGAAAAATAGTGTGACGAAGCTTTTAACGGAAGCAATTTCTGCAAGGAAAACGTGATAACAAGGATGAAAAACTACGAGAAGCGTATAAATATAATATTTAGAAGCATTGGAAAAATTACATCTAAGTACGACAAAAAATTAGCAATAAATCTTTCGAAGAAATGAAATGAGTGGGGAAATAATTCAGCACCAGTATAGAGAACGCGCTTAAACCCTCGAGCAACTGCTCGAGGACGAACGAAAAGGGGGGAAAAAAGATTTATTAACATTCCGAGCCCTGGAGAGCAAAAGGTATAGGAAGTAAAATAATATGTTGTATTAATGCTGTTTAAGTAACATCACCCAAAAATTAAAATCAACCAAATCTGTACATTAGCTTGAACATCACATTAAGTAATACGAAAATTGATTTAAATTTGGATGAATTTGGAAGTTGAAATTATGGATATCTGAGCTACTGATGATAGATTTGCAACTCGCCCAGTGTTACCAAAACATTTGGCTCCCGCGCCACGAGACTTTACTAGATATTTCGAGGCAGAATTTCTCACAACGTACGACCAATTGCGCCAGTGTTCGCTGACAGATGCCGTACTGAAGGCTAGGCTGGCCTAACAAGCGAAGGATCATTCCCTTGCGAAAATCCAAGTCTTTGCGATGTCATGGGAGGAGAGGGAGGAATGTACTACAAAAGCTGCTGAGCATGCCAGCCTCCTGTAAAGATCAACCCATTGCTGCTCTATTTTTGTCAGTCCTAAATGTGAGAAACAATGGGGGGAGAAATGTCAGCGAAGCCCAGCTAATGCGTTAATGAGAAGAAAATATTTGAAAACGAAAAATTGACAAAGAACTCGGTTCAAGAAGAACATGATGCAGTTGATGAAAAGCTCATTCAACAAGATCGCAAAGAAAACGCTCAAAACTGTTTGGAGACGCACTTAAAAAGAAACGGAAAAAATTAACTGCACTTACCATAACGAAAAGATGAACACACTTGTTAATAAAATAAATGAACAAAACGTGTGTGGGTATAGAGTGGCTAGAGACTTCTATGTACACATTCTGTCTCTTATTTGCAATGCAACAGGCATTTAGACAAGCTGAGATACAAGAAGGGGGGGGGGGGAAATAGTAATGAAATTTTTAAATTCATTTAATTCGGATGAGGGCAGAAGTAAAGGTTAGTAAAACGCTGAAAACAGTTTACGATAATTCATAGGCCCACGTGACTTCATGATGAAGCTACAAGAACAAAGAGCAAATCACGAAGTTTTCAAGATAATTCATTTTTTCAAGCATTAGCCGAATTTAGGGAAGGTTTTTCCGACCACAAAAGGTCACTCCGAAAAATTTCTAGAGTCGCCACCGCAAAATGGGGATCAGAATCTAGTGAAATCTTTAACCAATGAGCCAGAAAAATTTCCCAATTTCGCTGAGTTTTGCCTTCGAAATACTTACTGCTTCTCCGAAGGGATCTATTTCTTAGATTAGCGAGAAATACTTTTTGGTCACTTTCTTATTCTGCTAAATTTTGATTACGTTGTGCCAACCTCACTAAAAAATCAACAAAGCTATTTCGTTTGGGCTATCTCAGCAAGGATACAGGTAACAACTGTTCAGAATACAGGGATCTGTTAATCATTTGATCCTCTTCAACGTTTCGATATATTAGGAGGCATTCAATGAAATTAATCATCTACAGCAGTATTGTGGATTTTATTTATTTTAACATCAGTCGAAATATTTTGATTAGTTTATTCAGAAAATCCTTTGTTTATTTTTCATCAAACTAAATGTGAAGAAAATCGACCATTGGATTTGTGCACGATCTATGTATACCTAACTCAAAAGATGGTGCCAGATGCCTCTGTCTGAAATGTTTCTGTTTAGGAGTCATGCTACCGAAAAAACTCCTGTCCTGAAAAATTTATTTTCCTAGATTCTCTATACCGTAATAGGGAAGGTAGAAACGTTCTATTTATGTGCTCGCAGCTCTTGCACTCCTATTAAATAAGACATGGAGAAAGTTGACTTCAACGTCCACATATTCATTCAAAATTTTCGCTAAATGAGTTGCAAACGATTTCCTTATTACCCATAAAGGAGTATAGTTTTTTGTTATTTGCAGCTGCATCAAACATTAAGCTTTCCCTTTAGATCTCAATAGAGAATTTATCAAAATTGAAACACCGGTTGAAACATCATTCCCAGTAAAATATTCTATCCTCAAGTTTGAGGACTTGGTGTTTGAAACCAGAGATGCTCACGCAAAGTAGCTGTCAAGGATGTTCGGCGTTTGAAGGCATAGAAAACGAGGCTGCTCCCTTATCGTTGAGTGGTGTTCCCTGCGACTTTTGGAAACGATCTTGAGGGAGTGAAAAACACAGCACAGAAGCAGCCGACAACTGCTGGACGAGCACCCAGACGCTGTGTGCAACGCGAACGCATTGCTCCTAGAATATATTTCTCTAATGGTCATGATGTAGATTTACTACAGCAAGCAAAACGCAGGGGTGCTCCGTCAGAGCATTTGAGTTCAGCATCGGTCTTAAACCCCCATACTCAGTTTTAAGATGTAGAAAATTCTTTCTGTAGCATTCACAAAGTACGAAAGAACAAATTTTGTTTGATTCATATATGGTCTAGCAGGATTTCAAGATGACAGTGTTTATTTGTATGCCCAGGAGAAGCTTCTTTCTCTGATGCAGCAAAAGTGATAGTTTCTGTGCCTCACTGGAGAGCACTGTACTGTAATGGACGCTACAAGAAAATTTTTTCCAATTTCAAGACATGAAACATAAAATTCACAGTCGAATTTTGCTACGGTTATATTTTTATGCAGGGAGGCTCACAATAAGCCCGTTTTACGTTACCCCGCTGTGTTGCGACACAGCTAGGAATTATGAGTCTTTGAGTTTTATACCTTTGCTTTCGACGTAAGTTTTGTGCTACACTCTACGTTATCTATTGCAAAACCGTACGTGAGAGTAACTCTTGGAACTTATTGCGGGAAGTCTTATAAATTCGATGAGTTTTTTCTTCCGGGATTGAACAATGAATACATGACATTATTGTGTCTTTAATTAACATCATTAGACTTTTACCGAGAAGTAAAGTAAATTTAATCTCAAAGAAAGTTTGACCGAATAAATTAGACAGTTCTATCGGAAGCAATAGGTTTATAAAAAAATTTCCCAATGAACAGCTCACTTTTCACACCAGTGATGAAATAGAGACATTCTGTCGGGACAAAATGCTGACGATTGAATCAATTAGTTATCGGCTAGAAACTTTACGCTCCCAAAGAGCGTAAATTCAAAAACTTGGCTCCTTCTAACATGAGGCAGAACTTCAATGATTTGAAAAGGTCAATAAGAATGGCTGGATGATAATGGCCTTTAAAACATCAGTATATCAGAGAGCAGCGGGCATCTACCGAGGCTTATGGGTTCTTTGGAGAGGCGGCAATTGCGGTCTGTTGAGATGGTTGGCAACTGAGACACGGGATGCATTTAAGTTGACTTCAGAAACATCCGTGAAAACCATGTAGAGCTGGAATTTATTAGTTATAATTTCAGTGCAAGTCTCACGCAAGAGTTTTAATGAACTACTTGTTTCCTTAAAAGTATTGAATAAAATTTATGATAAAAGAAAGCAGAGAAAACACTGTTTGTCACACAGTAATGCCCTCCGGCCGCGAAGAATTGATAGCCTCGCCAGTGTCCCGAAAAACAATCACTTAAGTACGGCCGTCACCACAGCATGCAGACCTGGCTGACACACGGGGACATAGTCAAGGCTGGTGAAATTCGGCACTATTGTGTCTGCAACCAACGGCCTGAGCTGGTTTGTGATAAATGCGACAAAATCGTTTCTTCTTGTAAAGAGTAGGCAACAAGAAGCGTTCAGATCTTCAGCCGATTTTATTTTATCAGGATTGATAAAAAAGTGGGATTTTTTTTACGTATTGTATGAGGTAACATATATTGCGGAAATTAGAAGTAATTATCTTCAGTTTTTACTTACATATTTATCACCACTTGTCACTGAACATCACTTTTCGTTTCTTGTATTTTATTTTTCAAAATTAATTTTCTTCCCATCATTTTTAATTTTGTACTCAATAACAGGAGAGCGAATCTTCATAATTGGAGCTTTCAACTATTCTTTGAACATTAATCAAGCAGCTCAAAAAACTCGCGATTAACGCTTTCAAAGCCGCAGTCGTCCAATGAACAAAAAACGACAGTTTTTGTGCAAACGCAAACTGCACCAAATTTTAGTTCCGAGAAGCAAACAACTCTTTTAACCGGAAATAGGGCCAATCTATATTTAATTCTGCTTAAATTTCTTTTGTTCGTCTGTTAGTCCGTACGTTACGAGATCATGGCGAGATCATGGCGACGATTGACTAACGTTACGCTTTGAGCGTCTGGCGAGATCATGACGACGATTGACTAACGTCACGCTTTGAGCGTCTGGCGAGATCATGACGACGATTGACTATCAATGGGCAGGCGCATGGACCACAAAGACCCACAATCCTCATAAAACAGACGAAAGAGATTTTCAGTAGGTAATTGTCGTCGTCGCGTCAGCTGTCGGAAGGTAAATAGATATTTTATAGTAAGTTCAAGAAACGTAATAATAAAAATTTCACTTCACGAATGAAAGTAGGGTATAGATTGAAGATAGGTGAGGAAAATTCCTATGAGTTTTGCTAGTCTGTGTAATAATACACGCGTATATAATACGGGCCTACGTACCCCCATGCATGCTTTCTCACCTAACGTTCGTGTGTGTCGTTTCTTGCATCAAAAATAAAGACAAATAGGGATCCCCCTGGAGCCAGAGATATTTTTACTGGTATGTATTTTTACAAATGCATAATCGCTCTAATATACAGACACAGCTTTCTTTTTCCTCTTTTTGGTAGCCTAATCAGGTAAGTATCCTGAAACTAAACATGCAGGGTAGCATGCACTTGGAATTTTCCCAGGAATTAAAACTTGTAACTGTATTTCAGCCTCAATTATTGTGACTGCGTGGAAGAGATTTCCAAATCTGGTCAGGTATTTGCAAAAAATGTTCAATATGACGCATATCTGTTGCTATGCAGGCGTTCAAACGCCGGTGCAATGATCGTCGGACGCGATCGAAGACACCAGGAATTTCACGAACCCTTGCGGAGGCGTCAGCAATTCTAACGATGAAACCTTTTTCGAAATGAATCGGTGTTTCGTACACTAGACTCTTCAAATGTCCCCAGAAGTAGGAATCTAAGGGCGTAATTTCAGGAAATATTGGTTGTCTTTATGAAAATCTCAATTCTTTGTAACTTTTTAACGAAATAGTTTTGACCATACGGTTATTGAGGAAAATCGGATTTATTTTCACGGTTCCGACCACATGCCAAAGTTTGTTCAACTAAGTGCCGGTTATCTTGTATGTTGAAGCAGCTGAGTGCACCAAAGTTTTGGAGTAAACTTTGTCGGAGTTTTGTTCTCAGGCTTAGCTTACTGTCAGTTTGCGTTTCATTAAGAGATCATCAAATTTTGAAAAGTAGCCCTTGCCAGGGAAAACTTGACAACAACATCCATTTCAAACTCTGGACATCACTCGGTGAAAGAAAAACTTCATAAAATCATCTCCATTTGCATGGCTAACGAGCGCTCACTTTAATGACAGCCGCCGTGGCTCCCAGCTGCCACGAAAAAAGGAACAATTGTAATAAAACTTCCCCGACCAGCAATGAGCTCAAAGTAATTTGCTGCTGTAAAGACGTGTATTTCCTCTTTTGATGCTGTCCCTGCCGCTGTTTACAAAATTAGTGAACAGTATTAATGATGATCGCGGTGGTGATGGCAGCCACTGCATCTCGTCTATGTACTAACGCATGGCGCGGCAGCAGCGTTTGAGTACAGCTATTTGCGACATGTTTGTTGCATCAGTTTCAATGCTAGCATCACAGGGATATTTCTTATGTACCATCACGATCTTTTAAATGAGAAAAGCATTACGAAAAATAATTGGAACAGACGTGGAAGGAGTCGAGTCTACGCAAAAAGCCATAAGAAATTATGCAAGCAAGTGGAGCCTGGTAATGCCATGAAAAAACATTTCGAAGGGCTCGCTGTGCAATTTGCGGTTAATTTGGGATAAATGCTGCAGTTACTAACTTTTCACAAAGCGATTTCATGGTTAAAATCTTTTTTAACTTCTTGGTTTTCAATTAATCGTATAATCAAAGCAATGAGGTTACCCTCAAAAAATGTCAAAGAATTGCTCTGAAATTTCTCTAACTATCGAATTGATCGATCTGCTTTCCTCAATCATGAAACGGGTGTAAGAACTAAGGTCTTTCTCACGTATGATTCAGTAAACGATATATTTCCATGTAGCTGTCATACTTGCAATTTCAAAGGATGACTATTTCTACAAGTGCACGGAATGAGTTGCAGGTAACCCATCCAAACAGTTTTTCAACGGTCTCAATTGACGAGAAGAATATGTTTTCGAAACTAATTTAAGAAAAAACTATAACGCAGAAAAGATTTAATACTTTTAGCTAAGCTGCTCTGAAGTTTTTACCGATGCGGAGAACTTCTCACTATGGAAAGAAATTGAGAAATGGATATCAGTTTCAGCTAACTACCGCTTGCTCAACTATAAGCTCGACTAAAAATTTTCGACAAGAAACCTCGGGAGCAAAGTTACGTGTACAAAGGATATCAGCTCATCATAAATTGTAACATTCATTAAAAATAGGAACAGTAATACTTTACAGTTGTGAAATTGCCTTACAAATTCTTGCAAGTCAATCCCTGGGCCAGTTTTTTCGAATTTCTGTCTCACTTCTTGAATTATGTACGCATTATGCACATTGTTTCTGGCAAATTTAGCGTAAAATTAGAATCTCTTCGGTGTAAACGATCGCATAAGACGTTTTAATGAGTCTTTTCGCGCTGAGGATTATATTAGGTTGAATTAGTTACAGGCGAACACAAAACTGGCAAAATTTTCAAGCATCGACTATTGAAACGAAGAACTCATTTAACATAAAATATGACAGCCCGTGTAGCTCCAGCTGGCAGAGCAGTGTCATTGACAACGCAATTTTCTCTCGATCAATCTGAATGTCTCGCTAAAATTCTGGCTGCAAAATCAAAATAATTTCTCGAAGTTTACCTCTCCAACATGAGTGTGGGTGTGACAGCAGGTCTGGGACCCCAAGAAGCTCGTGCGCTGCCACAGGACGCGTGTCGAGGGTAGGATGATGACGGTCATTTGACTCGACGACTTACGGGAAATAATTAAAGTTCTTCTGAACTCGAAAGCTGTTTTGAAACGGGACATAAGATAATATTGACTCGCTATTAGATTAACGAAAAGTTTTAATACAGTTCACAGGTGATATTAATTCAATGAGACTTTATAACTTCTGTGTTTCCGAGGCAACTCCTACACACTTCGTCAAAATAACTCTTGGGCATCCGAAAATTATGAGAACACTTTCGAGGTTGCAATGACGTTGAAGTCGATTGAAAAGTAACAAGGTTCTAGACATGAGGTCATTACTTCTTTCCAACGTGAAGAATAATTCAAGTCTCGTGAAAGTGTCTAGCTAAAATTTTAGTTGATATTCATCAACAGAAGATGATCCTCATATTTCTTTTTGGAGAGTATTTTTTGGACTAAAATACCCCCAAAGGCATTTCATAAAATACAGCTCGAATATTCATGGTCATTCGAAAATATTCAAGAATTACTGCTTGAAATACAACTCTATATTGTGTACGAAAATAAATCACATAAATCAAACGGTACTGAAATTTCACCTGTGACAAGAAAGTAAAGTACATACTGTTTACAAGGACCAGGAGGGAAAATTTTTCCTGTTCCATTTCATTTTTTACTTGCTTCAGATCTACTCAGTTCCATGCTCTTAGTATAACTTGTAGTGCATGATTATACTATGAATATTCGCTTTGCAATTCAGTATACTCGCACATGCACAACAATGAATAGCTCTTGAAAACTGTTTTCTTCAAATAAGAACATCGTCTAGTGAATAATTTGTCGTTATTCTTGAACGTACTAATTTTCATGGCCGAAAAGTTGCACCAGAAACGTAGTCGTTTGATACTTTACGGAGGATTTTAAAGTTTTGTGGGCGATGACTAGGTAGGAAAGGTGTTTCAAAAGGAGCTTTCGCGTACATGCAGGAAATTTGTGTATGAAAATAACTTCAACAATTGTGAAACCTTTGGAACAACTATCCGATCAAGAGCGAGGTCCACATCCCTATTTGCAGTAAAATTGTGAAGAGTGCCGTCATTCTCATGCTCGAATCTATAAGATGTGAAACAGAAGTCTCTCAAATAGACGTGTACTGTTGACAAAAATACACTAGAAGCAAGTTCATTCTGAAATGCTCTCATAACAATGATTCACAGTTCTCATTTAAGAAGCACCAAAATAAAGCATTCTGAATAACTTCCTTCAAGGCTGTAGGGGAGGGGAATAATTTGCAAAAACAGCCAAGGCCTCCATCGGACCGCTTCAGAGGCGCATTGCACTTCCTTCGAGCGCTGAAATTTAGTCGCCAAGTTGAGAGGGCCAACTTCAAGTTTACTATTCTGCGAACTCAAAAACAAAAACAGGAAATCTTTGGTAGGTGGTCTGTGACGAAGGGCATCTCGTGGTCACTCGAATTTCAAAGGTTAGAACGTTGAAAATAGTCAAAAAGTTAGTGGCAGCATACAAACACGGTTCTTTTGGCGAAGATGACTCATGGAGGGTTCGGAAACCCCCTTCCAATCTGGCCATGACATTTCCGTCAACACGGAAGCAGAAGCAATAGACACTCTAAGGAAAAACTTCCAAACGAAAATAATTCTTTGACTTTGATGTAGTTTAAAACCTAAAAAATTGAAGGAAAGTCCCGCGGCGATAAAGCAAATTCTGATTGACGAAATCCATCAGGGACTGAGCAAAAATAATTTCAAAAACGGAAAATGTCTCAAGTGGAGGTCATGGCAGTAGCATTTTAGTGTGAAGAAGACAGAATATTCTCAAAGACAGGGCTGAAAAAGCCAAACATCGATGAAATATCTTCAAACTTCCCTGCCTTTTCACGCAAATGCTAATTCGTGACGAATGCTTGGCCAATTCCTCGCGCAAATCTAGCGAGGATTTTCGTGGCACGCTGAGTAAGGAATTTTTGAACATCGCTTTAGAAATATGATATTGCAATTCACAGTCGGTATAAGAATTTGGTGTCACACGTAGAATGAGGATGTGTGTCCACCTACTCAAATGTTACGAAAATTATACAACACCTCGCCATTGGCGTACAAATTTAGACTTACACACTAAATAAGGTTGTATGCTCACCTACTCCAATGTTGCGATATTTTAGTTACGAACACTATTGCATCTCTCCGTGGGAGTCCAAACTTCAGAGTCGTACAGTAATTAGATGAAATGTTTACTTATGCCAGTAATAATAAGATACATAAGAACGATAAAAATTGCTTGTGAGAAAGCCTAACCTAATACTTCTCTGTCAAGACTGTAAAGACCAAGATTAAAAATGCTGGAGATAGTGATGCTAAAAGATATTGATACCCAAGAACAAGACAACTGAAAAGCCCCTCTCAGTGTGAGCATTATGCTACTTTTTTTGATCGGCTACCCTGTTGAATAAAAACAATATTTCTCGCTTTTCATTTTGAGAATTTCGTTCATTAATTTTTTCCTAAAGAGAAATCCAACATTCATGTCTACTGTACATGAATTTTACGGGGGACAATCCGCCGATTTCTAATTTTTGAACCGATTGTTCTAAAATTTGCCCAGTTTATATAATTTCTACAGAGAAACACATTTTGCTCAGATAGCTTTTTCGATTTTTGCCTTAGTTTATGGGAAAATTGAAAATGCTCGTTTTTTATGCTATTATATCGGATATTTCAAAATAATAGAAGTCAATGCGTTTTCATGCTAAAACAAAACCAAAGACAGTTTTGGAATTTTTTGAACATTTCTAACAAAGTAATGACTACGGATTTTCATTTGCCTTATCTTTTGATATCGGGGTCAAATATTCATGATTTTTGACCCCCATTACCCTCCCCTGGGAGGAGGGGTGGTGGGTCTTGTGCCCGTAGCCCCATAAAACTTTAGGACACAATAGCCCACTACTTAAAAGCCCTTTTACAGCGGACAAAAAAATTTATAATTTCGACCAAAATCACTAGGTTGATCCTCTTTACAGCGCTTGATGACGAATAGTGTGAATGATAGTATACGTTCGATTGTTTGTCGCAAAGTAAACATAGTAAATTCTAAATCTTTTAGGCAAAACTAAAAATTGTGTTACTTGTTCATATGTTACTTATGTGTTACTTATATGTTACTCATTTGTAGATTTGGTAGGTGAAGACGCCCTCCTCGCGGTTTCTGCTATCTTACCAAAAATCCCCCCTAATTGCAAAACCTAAAATCCTAATATAGTCCTTACCAAAAATCACTTTTTTTTACAGAGAAGAAACTGAGAATTTGATCGGCGACATTGAATAAAATGAAGAGAATATTAGAGCTTACTGTTCAAAAAATTCATTGTGAAATCAATGTTTGGAGTCAGCAGAGCAGCTCAAACTTGCTCCCTCACAGTCGTGAGGCGAGCTCGAGTGCTCACGTTCCCCTGCCACAACACTCGGGTGTCTCGTTAGTAATTAGCGCTCACTCGTGCTCGCAGAGGACGTTGGAAAGACGCAGAATGGAATCTAACCCCGCTGTGGACGACGCGCAAGAATGTGCTAGTGATCAGGTAGCTTTCAGCTCGATGCAGACATGAAACACGCATGAAACGTGTACACCGCTCTTGAATACGGCGGGAAGAAATCAAAATTCGTACTCCAAGAAATTCTTCATTGAACAAATTTTCGAAAAATTGAAACGGAACTAATCAACAAAATATTTGTACTAAAATGCATAAAATCAGAGTATGCAAGTATAATCAAGAACAATTAATCTTTAAAAAATTATACACAAATTTTTTGTGTTGTGAAGTTGATTATATGTTTTCGTACGAAATGAATTTAACTTTTAATGAACTCAAACGATCTCATATCGAAGGCTTTTCGTCTAAAACCCCCTAGGATGTTGCTAAAATGCACTCAGTAACTGATTTGTAAAGCATAGAAAACTTTAATCATCAATCAGTACTGCAACATCACACGACGCGATATAATTACGGTTAAAAGCAAAGTACTTTCCAACTCAGTAAAAGAAAGGAAAATTACTAATTAATTCTACTTGCGACCATCGCTTTAGTAGTTTATAGGTATGATGTCCATTACGGGTGATCATTGGATTGCCTTGAACGTTTCTATGCACTTATTTCAAATACCTTCGAGATTTCTTGTGTGTAACACCATATCTTCTACGGTTTCACTCGTGGGTGAGTACACAACAGAAGGATGCAGCAGAAACGCGAGTGAACAGCATCGAAAAGACCCCAAAGACGGTCAACAATGGATATAGAAGAACAATGTCCTTTTATACGCTAATACGTAGTCTTAATTAGACATTCAAGCTGTGGAAAGGCACACAACAAAAGGATGCAGCAAAATAAACTGTACGAGTGAGATTTCACAGGAATGGTTGGTAACACGATAGGTTAAAAAACGAAACATGAGGGGAAAGATTAGGTCCATTTAACTTTACGAGTAAGTAATAACGCAACAGGCGTCACTACCATTTGTTGACGAGTCTGAGGTGAGCATCTTAGTTCGCTTTCAAATTGCTACCAAAATATGCACTTAACTACAAACATTGAACGTACTGGGGGCAGATTAGGCAGTTTCAAACTACTGATAATGAGAGCAACCTGAAACATCGCTGTGAGATCGAGACAAACCATGCTGCCGCTCAGCGAATACAGCCCTTGATAGCTCTGCCAGCAAGCGTAGACCGAGTTCGCGCACACAGACCGGGTTAGCGCCGTTAGCAGGTCATACGCCCGTTAACACGTGCATTAAATTGTGCAGTCAGCGAGGACATATCTTGTTTTCAGTGTTAAAAACTATACTACATCAGTACCCTCGAGTATGTTTTTATTGATTCAGATTCACGCATGCGTGCCTTGATTTTACGTTCTTTACGGTTCTCATGTCTGCTGAAGAGGCGCGCACGGAGAAATGGAGACGCTGACGACACCAACTCGGCCCCTGAACAAGCGAGCTCATCAGCAAACGACCTGGGCAGACTATTCCGGAAAACGCTAAATTTTTATGGATCGAAGGAACCTCGTAAAAACAAATACTCTCGATTGACTTTTGGTATTGACTTTTCTCGCATGGTAAAGTGGCGTAGGAAAATTACTTTGGTGGGGCTGTTTTCAAAGTGTTCCTTGAATGTTTCTATTGACTCCTACACCACAATTTTTCATCTCAGGTGGTTAACATTGGACCGCATTGAATAACATTAGTCTCTTCGGACTCGGATATATACCGAGTGAGGAATATTGCATGGTAATTTTACCTTATAACATGAGTTGAGCTATTTTTAATTTAGATTAGGTTATCAAACCGACTGTCATCCTGAAGATATCATTTTCAGCTGACACCGCGCTACAGGTGAGCGATTTACTGCTGCGAGAAACATCAGTCAATTAAAAATGTCAAGTCCGTCTCGATGCTTTTCCGTGGCGTCTTGGAATAGAATTATGGACGTCTTCCTTGAGAAGTTATCGGAACTTCAAGGATTGTGTTCAGTGCAGGTCTCTTTAAGCGAAATATTAGAATATTCTAAAAAACAGAGTCAATCGGTTCTTTTGTAGCTTCAGCGTTTTACTGAGGGTGTATTCTATTTACATCACAAAAGCATATCGCGCAAAGGCGCCTTTGAAGTCTTTTCGTTTACTTCAAAGAGAACCTCCGAAATTTCATTTTTTCCCCTAGCTTGAACAAAATATAGTACGTGTTTCAAAAGTAGGGCCTGATTTGAAATTTTCGATATGTATTTCGACATCATGTTACAATTTTGCCATATAATTCTGTGGGGGCTTGTGAGCCAAGGTGAGGTAACTAAAACATTAAAATTGAAATTATTCACGGTATTTCAGACAAATCAGTTCAATTCCCCTAGCTATGTTTAAATCCAATAACTGAAAAGGAAATTATATCATACTTTGAAGCTTATACAGTTCATTTAGTAAACGGAAAGAAGAAAAGTTGTTTTCGATGCACCCGCCTTCAGCCTTGATGACGGCTTCTACACGCTGTCGAAAGCTGGGCGATGTGCTGATGACGTTACCGTTTCCAACGACTCCGCAGCCTTTTTGATATCATGCTTATGGGCTATGACGTCTTCTTTAGGGCTGTGACGCTTTCTTAATTCGCGTACACGTCAGGCGAGATAGAAGGCCAAAAGCATTTCTCCAACAATTGTATAGCGGACCTCTACAGTACGTCAACGGGTTTGCGCACCGTGTGGATGGGAGCCGTGTCCTGTTGGAACACGAACTTATTAATTGAAAACTTTGCCTTCAGATCCATGGAATGATTTTTAGTTTACCAGATACTGCCGACAACGGCGTCCTTCTCCCGTTGTCGGCGAAGAAGTAGGTAAAGGCGCCACCCCGTACTCGAAACTACAATGTCATGACGCCAGCTGGATTCTTCGTGGTCATCGTCAATTGAACGCCAATGTTCAAAGAGGTATTTTAACGACTAATAGGTCTGTTGCAAGCCCTATTAACTATATAAATCCTAACCTTAGGGATGAACTTGATGGTCGATCCATTTGTTTTCAACCACTTCAAAACTTTCTCGCATCTCTTCAAATATATTTCTTTCATGTAATTATTTAGGAGATGCTTCCTATCCTGTGCATAAGAGGCTAGGATGAGGTCTTTGATCGGAATTGTCATGATACTGACAAAGCTTTTCTTAGCCAATGTCGATACAGACAAGGTTGAATTGACGTTGGCGCTTCTTTTGAGACCGGCTAGAAGCCGAGGTTTGCGAATTTTATTTTTCCTTTGGGTATGGGTGGCTCTACAATCTTGTCCAGATTAGCCAAACGGCTTACAAATATTGTAAAATCTTTGCTTAGGATACTGAAATAATCTTGCAATAAAAACTGTGCTTTTACCCGAGCGACGGTGTTCACAGATAGTTGAACGTTTCGATATTGCGTCATGTATAGGCGACGAACTCTACGTGATAATTATCATGCTTCATTGATTACTAAGCATGACTGATCTGCGTCAGTGTTACCAAATTTTCGAGGGATCCTAATCACCAACGTGTTCAAATTTGCAAAAATTTATCTGAAAGACTGTCTATAATCAAACAGCGGCATATCTGATCCCGCTGCGAGTGCCATGATGAATCAATCACCACTTCAGAAACGCAAGCCCAAGAGCCCGTCAGGCAACGATGGATCTATTGCGTGTCCAAATAATCGTTTCAGAAAATGTTAGTCACAGTAAAATTTCATGTATGATACCTGCCATCACGATAAAATGACGTATGTCATGAGCATTTACCTTCAGACAAGAACTCCATGTCCTACGAAATGCAGCTAGGTAGCTGCGTCAGGAACGTATCTTTTATGGAGTTATTCTTGGAACTGAATGGGAAACTTACTATAGGGAAACTAATGACCGGTTAATAAATATAAGGTTTGTGAAAAGAAGAGCCCAGTGCTTTACGCATATGTAGTAAGTTTTCAAAATAGGTAGTGTGTACATCGAAAGTCTTCGAAGCAACGAATAATTTAGGTATGTTGTACAGGTCGTAGTACACGGTTTGGGCTATAGTGCAAACATTGCACTACTAGATTTCATTTGTCATACCAGCCTCTTTGATTCCTCCGATTAATTCCGATTCCGATCAATTTCAATATGATTAATTGTTGAAATGAAACACCCTTCTTATATGAAACAACGATTGATTCCCTTACAAATCAAATTAATGGAACTCTAAGCCTACATATTCATGACCCTACTCTGTTAAAAATCATCGCCGGTATCAGCACAGCTTAGCGCAGTGCGGTCACGCAGTTCAGCGCGAGACCAGGTTGCTGGAGCGTCTTAGATTGCGTCTGAGGCTATTGTGTAGGTACACAAAACCGCGCTTTTTTACCTAGGATATTTGCGCTGGCGGCAGCTACTGTGGTGGAGTGGACGTTTTTGAGCAGCCGCTGCGAAGTGCCTGTGATGTCGGTCAAGGCAATGATCAATGCATCCTATATCTCTATGACTAATCTTACACTTGGCTGCATAGCAATAACATTACACGACTGGTTATAACAATAGCTTCGGTATCATAGGAATCGAATATACTCTAAAAAAATCAATAACTCTACTGATTTGAACCCTAGTGATACTCAGTAAGACTGACCAAGAATTACGTAAAACGATTTCCAAGTTATTTAGTCATGATGTGTTTTTCTTGGACCTATTCATTGAGTGCTTTCTGATTTAGATGTACATTAAAGGATGCAATCCCAGTTGGAGCAATGTAGCGTGCGAACGATCATGACCGTTGCCCTGGCAGATTTCAGTTATGGTGTTCTATTTTAAGCGTTTTTCAGTCGGTTCGTTAAACTGTGCTGAATTTACGTCGTTACTGACGGTTTTTGATGCTCTGGTACTATGCAGGCTCAACATGATGTGGAAAATAATGTGACGCAGCCCTTTTTTATGTAGTAACTAAGATGCTCAAGAGATAAAATGAATATCGTAACTCACTGATTTTAAAAATGCGTGAGTACAATATTTCCATCGTTTGAGCTGCCCGATCTGATACAGTAGCCTAATGCCGAGCCCAAACAAGCTTCTATTTTCCCTTGTATTAGTAAAAATTGGAAAAAATATATTTTACGACTTTCACTTCACAGAAAAAGTCTCACTCTAAATCTTAAAGAATTTTTCCAAGCCCGGTCAGCCTCCTTCCATGGTAAATCAACCATAAATTGAAGCTAACGTAATTTTGTCCCTTCGATTCGTCACATAAGACGCAAACTCTCCGACGACGGGCCGCGACGCCTCAATTTCTATGAGCAGTTGGAGATGTAGGAGGCATTGCGATGATGCGTCGATTGTCGGTGGCTTGCCCATACCCAGACGGGGATTTTTATTTTTAACCGCGCGCGGTGAGTGCTTACTGCTCAGCCAGTGACTCCTATTATTTCTACCTAGAATCTTCTAGGATTGTTTGAGATCGCTGGAAAATAAATTCGGATTAAATAAACGCAAAAAGCATGCTAGCATAACGCTGAAGACAAACGATGGCATTAGAATAGAAAAGAACGGAAGCATTTTCTTCAATTTCAAAAGCAACGAAGAGCTGGTAAGATTACTATCCTATGAGGCTCGCAATCTCTGGTTTGTTGGGTCGAACATTAAATATTTACTCAACGGAGTCAAAAGAAATTGTAGAATGTAAAATTCAAAACGCCGCGAAATTCATTTCGCTCGAAATTAGCGAGGCATTTGCAAAATCCATCGTAACTGCAAGGTTGCTGAAGGTAAAAGTAATAGTAGTCTCTCACTAATTTTGAATGCATAAATTTACCATCCGTGTTCTGTATCACTTCAAGGAGGTCTCTTGGGATTTGTGAAAACTTAAATTTTTCTATGAATTTTTTAATGACTTTTGGAGGTAAACCCTGAGCTAAATTTACGTGTGAAATAAATAAAACTGCAGAAGTTCAATACCTCTCAGTTACTCGTTTCAATATTCTACTTTGCTTTAACTATCTTGTAAATACAGTCTCTTCTAATCGGAGTTGAAAATTTACAGATCAAATCAAAAGAAAAGTTGTGCAAATATTTCATTCGAGGCACAGTAAGAACTCATCTTTCGAGTTTTGCCTTCACATCCTAGCAACGCTCAAGTTGAACGTTTCATCAAGATAGTGAGTTAATACGCAAAAGAAGGTCAGCTTCAGAACGCTTCAACACGCTGCACAAAAAATGAAATAAAATTGGCCCCCAATTCGAGGAATAACTTTTTGAAAGAGCTGAATATTAATATGGTCAACGAGCATCTCCCTGAGATTTATAATTTAGACCTTGGGTTAAAATAAGCTCAAAAAACGAAGAAATTATCAAATGTGCAAATTTTACTGTTAGGAGCAAAAGAAGAATATATAAAAACCATTGTTCCTTACAGATGACATGCTAATTGATGTTATTGGTACTGAATTGGCGTTATGAACTTTTTGTTTGCAATACCGTTGAAAATATATTCTCCTTGCGTAAATGTAATACGTTTCTCATTCAAAGCATTGTTCATTTCAACTCCATATTGACCTAGAAATTAATTTAGTGTCTGTATCGGAGACACTCAATTAAAAATTTATCCAAAATTTGCATCAAATAATTTATACTCACCTGATGGACCCACCGTACCTTACATAATACAGGTGAATACATTTTCCTGTACATTGTATAGAGAACATTTTTACTCTGTTCGTTTACTTTGAACTATAAAATTACTGCTTGCGGTAGACAACACCACAACGTCACAACAAACTTGGCTTGAAGATGCAGGGCTGTGCGGGGCAGAAAGCGACTGATCATATTTTGTGGCGATGCAGAAATTGGGCACAGGTTGAAAACTTCTTAATAAAAGAGGCAGAATTCCAGTGGTGACCTCATCACGGGATGATGAAGCCCCAGGGACATAAGGGCATTTTTAAATCTTGGAATAAAAACTTAGGCGCCCTGAAAACTTTGATTGCTGGAAACGTGCTCTGCAGTTTTGGGCTCATCAAGAGGGGCTTGCCAAATTACGGACTTACGGACGCCTGCGTGCTCAGCGCCGCACGCTAACGCGATGTCGTGAATAACAATTTGCTGATGGCCTGCGTTAGCGTCTCTGTGTACGCTGAGAACTCATTCTTTGTCGTTGTTGTCAAAGCTCCAGGTGAAGGACCGGCGGTGTAATTTTCCCTCAGAAATGTGAAATACATTTCCCACAGGAATTTTTCTGAAAAAAGAGCACAAGCAATGATTCAGACTTAATTAACTCTACATTCTGCCGTAGTACCAATCGTGGTACTACGTGGTTCTACTACAAAATGAATTGAACATTTCTATCATATGTTCATGTAATTTACAAAAGCACAATTATTCGCAGCCAGTTGTTTTCCCGTCGTTCATCAAACTGCTTTACTGTTGGGTTGTACCCCAAGCCTTATGTAGTGAAGAAGCAAAGCGTTCTGAATTTTGACATACAGCGTGCGCTTATTTTTACTAATTGAAAACATACTTCAAATCAGAATAGGAAAATTTTGTCAAGAATAATTTTCTTTATTATCCTTAGATCTTTTTTATATATGTAACTGGTGTCGGTTTTCAGAAAAACAAATTTAATTCATGAAGTGCTACATTAGGGCAGAAAAAACTTCTTCACCACGTGAATTTGTCATAACTCCTATTAAAGAAAACTTATTCACCACGTATATTTGTCACAACTTCTGTTAAAGAACCTGGAGCCTTTCCATGGTTCAGTGTCAGAGACTGAACAGAAAGAATGATGAGGCTTCATTGAATTTTAAAGGGAATTCTTCGATGGCTGCATCGATCATGCTAAAGAAGTGGCATGTTGGAAAACTAGCTAGGAAAAACTAGGATGACCTACGTCCAAGATGTAAATAAATTGGTAGAATTGCTGTAATAAGCTTCAGGGTCATCAACAGAATACTTAACAAAAATAAGAAACTTATCTGAGCTCCAGCGAATATTTTTTTAATGTTTCTCCGCTTATAATATTGTGGAACAATTTTATTTTAGTGTAAATAAACTGACATAATACACTAAACTCTATTAATTGGTAAGAATTTTGTTATGAGTAAAATCTCTTTCTATCATCTATTCAGTCAGCGTAATGAAATAGCGAGTACAGCAGCTTGATGAACGGCGGGAAAACAACTGGCTGAGAATAATTATGCTTTTGTAAATTACATGAACATATGATAGAAATGTTCAATTCATTTTGTTTAATGTTCACTTAATTTTTGAGAGATAGATTCTGAAGGCTTTTTGTTTTTATTCGCCGTTCAATATTTGTTAGATAAGCTCTCGGAATGTATTTCTTGGTCTAATAACCTGGGGTGTAGGGTCAAATCAAAAAAATTCTACTCCAATGGCAGTTCGAGAGGTCGAGAGCTCATATATTTCATCCTCAAACTCAATACAGGAAATGGATACGTTGGTAGCGGAGAAATACATTGCGATTCATTTCTTATGAATTTTACGAACAAAATAAAAGTCAAGGAAAAAGTGTTATGAATGAGAATATTCTACTTTTAAGGTTAATCGTTGCAATTGATTTGTTCGACTCTACGAATCGTTAACAACAAATGTTAAGAAAAAATAAATTACACATGAAGTCAATTTACACCCAAGAAAAAAGTGACTAGAAACTCAAAACAATTGGCAACGTGTAAGTCGACTGATTAAAGCAAAAGGTTCTCGAACGTTTCCTTGTTCCTAGCTTAATTCTTAGACTTTGTTGTACTGCCGCTGAAAAGAAGCTTCAAGGAAGAGCATTAGGTCTTATTAGAGGCCGTTTCACTTCTAATGTTTCCATTATTCTGATCTCGGCAAGCTTTTGCTGCGCCCAACAAACAGGGATCGCTTTCCTCGGACCCTTTCCGAACTTCCAGGAGCAGTAACTTTACTAAAGGTCACCATGACTTCCAACTTCGACTTCTCTGGTTGCCCAACGTAAATAAAATTATTGACCCTCGAGCGCGAGACGAGAAGGCTCTCAAATGGTTTTACTCTGGCACCACATTGCCTGCAGGAGAGCCTGAACGTCTCTGACATCCTTGTACGTCGGAATGACTATTTACTCACTGGGTACATGTAATATCAGGCAGGCTTCAGGAGTAAAAAAGTCACCGGGTGCCCTGAATTGAAGAATTGTCTACAAACCAGGATATAAAAGTAGGTAGCCAAATTAAGGTCTAATGTTTGGGTTTAGAACTTGAATTCACTTAACAGCGATAGATGAAGCAAATAATCAAGCAGCAACGGTAGCAGAATTAAAATACATTCAAACTTTCTAGAAATTTAACCTATTCAATCACGAGCCAGACCACCAATTGCTGCCTCTCACCAAAATTGTAAGCAAAAGTTCTCTCATTTGATTTGAGAGTTCAAAACCTAAAACTTTTTTCATATCTGCGTTGTTGGAAATTCGATCGCGGGAAAATATGGTAAGGCTTTCAGGAAGCGTCTCGTGAACGCTCTCCAGAAGGCATTTGGTAAGAACGGATGAAATTTCAAATCTTTATGCCATGAAGGGTGGCTCATTTTAGGCGTTGTCAAACAGAGGGCGGTTATGTTTTTACTAGCTGGAGGAACGTCGATGCTATGCGAAATATTCCAAAAAGGATATTTTTCGATGTTTTTTCAATGAGCCATTTTGACGCTCGACTAAATGCACACAAAATTAAGACACTAAGATTGTTCGTGGTGCAGACATCAGCCCAAGCTCAAAAAGCAATAAATTCTTAAAATACATTGCTTTTCGAGAAGACCCAATTCTAATTCCACCTTAGAGCTTCTGCTTTTGCTGCTTTAAGGATGAAAATACGTCAGAGGCTCTGAACATCCATCCAATGATGACTGAGTAGGTTACTTGGTGACCATCTCAAAAGGTGTTAATTACACTTAATAACTGTGAACAATTCGAAAGCGTCCCGTAGCTTAACGATAACATGTACAAACAATGAAAAAAGAAATAATATACCCAAGTCTCACTGTTAGCAGTGGTAATTGCACCAGGGTTAAATGCCCTCCTCCATGCGAGACTGACGGTCCTCGGCGCCGGGATGGAGAACAAGCTTCTTCCATGAGCCCGTAATTAAGGGACAAGGCTTGCCCTCGCTAATTAAAAGTTTAATTTAGATGGGATCGGTGGCGAATGTACCGCTAATTGACGGCACTTCCACGAACAAAGCAACATCAAGCAGCCTGTCCTCTGCTTGTGTTGCATGGCTGGAGCGTCACTCGTATGTAGCATTCAAGTCACGGAAAGTTATGCATGCAGTTCTCAGAAAATAAATGTCATTGAAGGCAACTCAGGAAACGAGCAGCGCAGGACGATCACCTACTCCAGTAATGAATACTTGAAGTCGTACACATCAAGTGCTACAAAATGCAATCATTCTTCGCTCTATGAGCCTTTTGAGCTGAATTGTTGTACCTTAAAAAACGGAACTCGATTTCTCCACTTGCCTACACAAATGAGTTTGAGCAAATTATAGTTTAGCCCAAAATTCCCACCTTGAAATAATTAACCGATTAGAATATTTCTGATACATGTTCTTTGACAGTCGAAGAAAAGATAAAAAGCCCTAAACATTAGAAACGCTACACCTTAGTTACTTCCATAATAAATACTACCATTGCAAAGGCCGAAAAGAAAAAAACGCCGCAACGAACGCATACAAGACTGGGAATTGAAATGCACTTGGCAAAACAAGACGAGGTTGTTTCTTCGAAATTTTGACATAGAATCAATGCTTCGAATTTCTGAGAGAACGACAATATAGACAATATTCTGAGAGAACGTTTTTGTAACCTACTAACACTCACATTAAAACCTTAATATATTTCATTTTGTTCTTTTTTGTCACTAAATTAGGCTAAAAGACAATTACTGGCCACGAAGATGTCACCTTTCATTCCCTACGTAGTAGAAACAAAACTTATTTTTCTCGGTAATCTACCACGGGAATGAAATCAGATAAAACACATCTCCATTGAATCAGATATTGGTTGTGAACGATTCAAAGGGATTTCCTCGTTGATCGTTTTCTCATGAGTGAGGGCCAGTCGTAAAATTTGATAACTACACTCTAGTGCTTCGACAAGCACACATTTAAGACACCGCAAGCTCAAAGGGAATCTAATGGTTGATGATGAGTTGAAATTTACACGACAATTGCTCGGGTAACGCAAATCAGTTTGCATCATTTCAGGATACCAAAACATGTAGAGAACGATCACGTTTTAACATGGCTACATTGCCATCAAATCGCCAGACAGAACAGGATCAGGCAATGTTATTCTCTTCTGTAGATACAGATAATTAAGTCCAAGATATGACGGTCAACTGCATATAAAGAAGCATTTGCTGTCCGGGCCGGCAAATATCCAGAGAAGCGCTTTGAATACAAAGTATAAATTAGCGTCGTTAGCTTCAGATACACGACACTGTGGTTGGAGTCGTAAAAGGGAGGGCATACTGAGCGAGGAGCAAGTGTCGGTGCACGCACAAGCCCACTTCTGTGAGCGCAAAATGCAGCAACCGTGTAATTCACAAGAATACAAACCCTAACATCAAAGCGAACAAAGAACGAAAAAAGAGTTGCACTCTGTTGTTATCAACTTGTAGTATATGTAGTCTGCACGATTGTGCTTTTGTCATTTCTAATTCATATATCGTGGGATTAATTTCATTCGACACATTACACTGATGCTGAAGAACTTTAAAAATATGAAATAAAGCAATCGCGCAAAATAAATAATTGTGGATCATTATTATCCGTGTTGTGGTAAATTGAGCTTTTTTCTCAGGTAATTTGATAATTATTCTGAAAAACCAGAGATTACATTAATCGACGCAAAATCATTGTCGCAATGTGTCTTTGAAAAACGTATTAGACGCATGAGACGTCATTAGTTATTAGACAACCTCCTGAAAATAGCCTCTCAAGGAAAATTTCTTTCAAGAAAAACACGCGTTTGTTCGAAAAGAAAAATTGTTGTTTGCATCTCAACGTAATATTTGTGGGCAAAACGTCGCCTATCCATTAGGCCAGAATAAATGAGTTTCATTGAGGGAGTATTGACATTGTAAACTCATTGACGCAAGTGCTTGCTGCTGAACAGTGGTGAACCTTTTCATTGCCAAACGGTTATTCAAATTTAATGCAGCAGTTTCTGGTTAACGTTTTCTAATGCCAGAGTTTTTACCTAGATATCAATAAAAAATGTATTCATTCGAAACAATTTTCGCCGTGTATTTCCTGTTCTTAAAATTTTTTAAAAGCATGAGACATCGGGACCTAATTTTTCATTCGCTTTGCCGTGCAGCAACATCAACCGTACTCTCATTTTTTAGACTTGTTCATTATTTCGTCGCTGAGCTCATAAACTGAGCAGATAATAGTTATTTATTTCAATTTTTATAACTTATGTTTCTCTCTCTCTCTTACTTTTCATAATGAATTACAAATAATGCGACATCGAAATATGATTGAGTCGAATTGTTTCCACTAGCCTCACGTAGCATTTCCAAGCAGATCTCTCCCAATCAAACGCATTTCATGTATGGAAAAAAAGAGTGTCGCAGCGAACGTAGGCAAGACTGGGAACTGAAGTGTTCCGATTTGTTAAAGGAGACTTTCTCGCAAGCTTTCACCAGCACTCAGAGTATACGTCGATACTTCTTCCTCGAAGAGAGAGAAAAATGCAGGAAAAACCAAACCAAAGTCGCAATTGAGTCTGAAGGCCAGCATGAGTAACTTGCTTCGACTCGGGCTGTGCTTTTCCTGGGACAGAAAGTTTCCCAGGCGTCGTGATGAACTCGCCCTTATTGGCGCACGACGCTTAAAAATTACGAGACTAACCGACCTTAATGAAGTCGGGGCACTCACAGCACAGAAAAGATATTTACACTGCAAAAAAAGGCAATCACATTTAGAAGGAATGAAGCATGAAAAAGCGACATCCTGACTGCGATGCTGCATAAATTTGCAAGTCACAAACTAACTAATCTTTGATAACGACACCTCTTAAAGTAAATAACGATAATCACAGCAGGATTAAAAGTCATGGCAGTTAAAGTTGATATCGAGTAAAACATCTACTCCACAACTTAGAAATCACAAATTAAGTAGGCACACCAGTTGATTTCACCTCCAACAACACAAGTGTCGGTGAGCAAAGGCCTAAAGCGATGCTCAGCCTTGTTTCTGAATTTCTGCAGGTGCCACAGAGTTAAATTATTACTCGCACAGTAATAGACACTGAATACCAAAAAAGTTTCTCTCTCCAGTGTTATAGCTACCAAAAAATAATAAAGTGTTTTATTTCTACCTCGAGTGAGAGCTTGGAAAAGCTATACTACTGTGCGCGTTTGTTTTCACCGAGAGCTTTATGATGCAGTGTCACAAGCGTACGCCACAAGCTGATTTAAAGGCTGCAAATGCAACGTTTTGACCATATTTACGCCCCAAATGTAGTGCGGCTATGCTGCAGTACACAGCTACAGTGCTCAATAAACTTACTTGGAGCTGTTGCTGTCACACTCTCTTTCCTCTCCTAGGCATGAAGATGAGCAGCGCCGCTCTGCCTCACAACGTAGAGGTTAGCTCCTAAAGCAGCAGTGATGTCACGGCAGACCTGTGGTGGCAGAAATTAAGGAAATGGATCGTTGGTCATCAGTATGTTTGCAAACAGAACGAATAGGTTTCAACTTTACCACCAGTATTTTAGTTTTTCATTACAATGATTTTGAACACTCAAGGTACTTGGCACATAGAACATAAAATGAGTAAAGCGTAGTGTATTTCAGTTCCCATGCACACTTCCTGCACCGAATTTGGCCATGAGCTCAAGTTAGAAGCTTAATTAATTACGAAGCGCAACTTCGAGCAGAAACAGAAGTGCAGCTAGCGGCGGATTTCGCAACGCATGTTCGGTGTGCGAGAGACCGCAGGTGTCTCTCGGGACTTGACAGGGCCAGGCTTCAAAAGGACAAAACTTAAAGACACAAGACTTGAAAAGGCAGGATTTGACAGGGCAAGACTTGACAGGGCAAGACTTGACAGGGCAAGACTTGACAGGGCAAGACTTGACAGGGCAAGACTTGACAGGGCAAGACTTGACAGGGCAAGACTTGACAGGGCAAGACTTGACAGGGCAAGACTTGACAGGAGAAGACTTGACAGGAGAAGACTTGACAGGACAAGACTTGACAGGACAAGACTTGACAGGGCAAGGCTTAAAGAAAAACAGACTAAAATGGGCAGTATTTGAAAAGGCAGTATTTGAAAGGGCAGAATTTGAAAGGGCAGGACTTGACTGGACAAGACTTGACAGGAACAAAGCTTGACAGGAATAAATGACAGGACAAAACTTGACAGGACAAAGTTGGCCGCATAAGACTTGTTTATAATCTCATAAATCGGCTGGAAAGTTTGGTTGGTATGAGTTGGCAGGTAGTTGAAACAGTAGAGCAATACTATACAGTTTGACTTGAGAAAGTGTAGCCAAGTTTCTAAAGAATTTCCACCTACATCAACAAGCACTGCACTTGCTGCAGTGCAGAGGCCGGTACACCAGGAGACTCACAGGAATTGGCCGCAAGATAGATACCACGCTGCAACCATCAAGGCAGAGCACAAAGCGCATTTCCCGCTGACGGAATGAAATAGTGTTTTTCTCATCGACCCCTCAAATTTTATTGCCTAATTTCAACTCGAAAGAAAAATCGAGGCTCATCCTCCCCGTAAAATGGATCACAAGAAAGCCATAAATCGACTACTTGCTTAGCGCAGGTCTATGTATGGGTTACCACTTGAGCGACTGCGCTTCGTCCTCGCGAGAGTTACGAGACAGACGCGATATCGGAACTTCAAACGGTGTGATGTAGCGGGGTGCATCCCAGCCTATCGTAAATCGCTCCAAATGGCGGCATCAGCGGTGCTCTGGATCATGTTTCGACGCGCTTCGCTACGAAGAGAACCATAATCAAGCGTTCTCCTTGGCCTCACGTCGCTGTCGCTTCATCAAGTATCGCCGCATGTGGTGAAAATATAAATATGTGATATTGAGCTTTCAGTTATAAGATTGTTAAATTGCCTGAAATTTGAAACGATCACTTATAAGGAGGTTCTTCGGCTTGCAGCACGAACTTCGAGTTCAAAACGAAGGAAAACTATGAGAATTAAGAAGAGGAAAGGTTCATCGAACTATTTTTGAATGCGAGCCTGTTTTGATTAATGTCTTCAAAACAAAAAGAGTTGAGTATCATACCGAAGCCATCAGAAACCGTACTTATAATATTTGTACGGGTCTACATGCAGTAAAGCACACATGGTATGGTCTACGAAAGGAAAAAATCAGAAGGAGAGGAAAACGGTTGCCTATTGCATGTTTTTCTACCTATAGTTATTTATAGAATACGCTGCTTAGACTAACTTTGCGAAAGGAATCTGTAGAAACCAAGGACAGTTCGAGCAACGAAATTGCTAGAGTCGTCTTAGTAACAGGGTATTCCGAAGTCCTGTTGCGTTAGAATAAGTTTTGGGGAAAATTAATTTTTCCCTTCAAAACAATCACATTTCCCTCAACTTAAAAATAAGCTGTGCATGTAATAAAATATTTACGAGTGACTACATTTAGCTCCATAATTTCATCGTGATAGACGCACAGTTTAGTTACAATGGAACGCTAAAAATTGTATTCTGTTATCACTAATAAATGAGTGACTTGTTCGAAAGTCCGACTGTTTTTGTACTAACTTATATCCATATATTTTTTGCTCCAGGAAAAAAGATATTAGGTGCGTGTATGTAATCGAGTTCAACACACTGAAAATTTTGTTCTGTCATGACTTACAAATAATTTGCTTGTTCGAAAGTTTGACTGTTTTTGTTCTAGATGATATCCAAATACTATTTGATCAAAAAAAAAGAAATAAACAACAGATGCGTGTTTATATGCAAGTTGAGCACTGAGCTGAGCCCTTTACAATGCGAGGGTGCACACGAGTTGGCACGCCTCATATCAGACCGCCACACACTCCTCGTACCAGATTGAGAAAACCAACAAGGCGTTCTACGTTATGTCAGGATCTCCTTCTTGCAATGCGTTTGCTAGAGAATACTTTTAAACATCACAATGCACGCACAATGTAAGGAAATGATTAAGTTTCATTTGGACAAACAAAATACAGAACATGCATAAAATTCGAATGCAATCGTGACCCAAGAATACGTACACTCCCATGAGTCCACGTTATCGTTAATATTCGATAAATTTGATTTTAGACTGCAATGTAGGAAATATTTATCTAGTATGTCGACATGAACAACCTAAGGGGTCAAATGGTAGACTACAACAAATATATTCGTTAAAATAGATGTAATAGATTCTGTGTCACCAGCTCATGCAACACAACCTTGTCGACTGTACAGCTGTTCAGCAGGGCATGGCTGCATGTGAAGCCAATGCACTCATATTACCCCATAGATATATTTCTACCATTTTTCCAATTTCAGAGGAAGCTTAGACTCAATGCTGTTATTGGATCCGCAATAGATAGCACGGGCGATTTCGACCGAAAATTTATGTTTACATGTATAAAATCATTTTTATTTTGAGGCTGGTATTTAGAAAGATAAAAAATTATGAAAACTCATCTAATTCATTGCCACTGCAGGAATTTTTTAATACTGATGAATTCTTTTTAATCACATTGCCTGTTTTTTTCGCTAGATTTGTTTCAATTTGAATGTCCATTTCTTATTTTGAAGTTGGACACAAATTGGTGACATTTTTTCCATGTTTGACTGTTGTACCAGGTGTGAAGTTACTTAAATTTCGATAATCTACACATTTAACTAGATCTCAGCGGCTTGCGGAATATTCACTGTTACCTTACTTCTTGTCTAATTCTTCACGAGTCTCGCAAAATAACTCGCACGCCAAGAAAAATTGAGATGAGATAACATTGCGCAAAGTGCGCTCAAAATTGAAGTTTCATTACTAACCTCAAGAAAATTGTTCAGGGTTTTTTTTTTATCCTCAAACAGAATAAAATTGAAAGGAAAATCCTTCTATGATACGTTAAAGTCAGAGGAGTGCTGGGAGGGAGGGGAATGATATAAGAAGCTCGGCAAATGTCTCTCCTGTTGGGACACTCTGAAGCACCTCGGTGAATACGTGAAACATTTTCCTCTCGTGAGCTCCGAGGTTTGTGTTCCTGATACAAACTGAATTTTTAGAAAACATCGCGTTTGATGAGAAAGCTTTACAGCTCTTAAGCAAAGTGTGAAATATATTACCGTAAGAAAATGGAAATCAGACTTGAACAAATTGTTCGTTATTGTTAAAAATCTAACGTGAAGAAAACACCTGAATAATTCAATAGTTTCAGTTGCTATATAACAGTTTTCAGCACTACATTTGTCTACTGATTATGAAGACGATGCCGACTGACGTACGCAGTATTTCGCGGAAACAACAACAAAGGGAGAAATATTGTTGTTTTTCTCCGTATTTTGAAAATGCTGGTGCTTGAAACTATGTCCAAAAGCAGCGCGCTTTATACACGCAGTCACGTTGGGGTTGACGAACTTGACAAGACTGGCAATAGCAGCCAGCAAAGTTTGCGAACCAAGTTGAAAGGAGGAGCTGCTACGCTTGCACTTGACGAATTTCCAGGTGAGGCGATGCCAAAACTTGGATCTTAAAACCTCTTGGAAGTCCTTAAAACTTGAGCACAGCCGCGCACTGAAAACAATCTTCTGGTATAGCGTAACATGAAGAGTGCACCTTGGCAAGCGTCCCAAGAAAAACCAAGCCCGTGTAATTAAGACATGGCTGCAAAAACCCTTGGCATTTTTCGACCAAGGTTTTTTTAGATTAAATTTTTTCTGAGCGAGATGAAGAGGCTTCGCGGCTGATGTTCGTTGTTCAAAAATTGAGCTACCTGACAGACACATCTAGTGCCTATTGGTTAAGAAAATTATCTACAAAACGGTGCTTTAAAATGTAAGGCCATCCACAGACACTGGATTTGGGACAACTCGAAATAGACCGTTAAAAAATACATATTAGCCTGCCTCATCAAGAAGCAATGGTCACGCATGAGAATTTGAAGCACAGTGGAGTTCTAGAGTATCATCAGCTACGAAATGTGCGATATTGTTGGGACCGAAGAGGCTAGGCAAGAAGCTCTCACACACGAGTCTACGCTGTGTTCTCCCACACACGAGTCTACGCTCTGTTTTCTGTACGTTATCAGTGTTTCCTTCGGAAACAAGTTGCTAATTCTCGCAAATTCACGACACCCAACATCAAATTTGTTTCTAGCACTGCCCTTACTTAGCGCACATTGGCTGAAGTTTCGAACTACATTCTCGAAATTTTTATCCAGTGACGATGAAGGAATTCCCTGTTTCAGTCTTACAGGGAAAACTAATCACATCTGACATCATTCATCTCTTAAATTATTCTAAACATTTCTAGTTGATTATTATTCTAAACATTTCTAGAACCAAAATCGAGCCATTTTCTCAAGTTTGAGAGTCTTTAATATGTTTTTTGCCACGAAAGAAGTAAGTAAGATGAGAAATTTTTGATTCAATTTAGTTCGTTCCTCACAAAGTAAGCACAGGTGTCGCAGGTGAAACAGAAAGGTGCAGTCGAGTTAGACGTGACCGGAGAAAAAATTGACTTCTACAATTTATTCATGCGGCATTAAGCTGCTTAAAAAACATTTAATCATCCAAATGTGTTGACGAGCTCAAAAAGCAACAGCGAAGAGCTTGGACGAGCCAGATACACTGATTAATCTGCGTGGACCGAGACTCCAACACCGAGTCTCTGAACACTGAAGCTCTAGCGTGCTCTTCCCACTGAGAGAACCGAGATGTCAAACTTAACATTTCTCAAAGCCTTTAGCAGTGAATAGGTATCAAGAGGCGCTTGAGGTATTCCAAGTATCTCCAAGTATTAAATACTTAGAGTATTTACAGTGATGCTTTCAAGTTTAATTTAATACTTCAAATACTTCAAACAAGTAGCTACGAAATCAGGCCTAAGGACTCTCTAAATTTCTGGTTTCAAAATTTCATTAAATAAGACAGAAACTCACGGTTCAAGTCGAATGGAATTGACGTACACAAAATTATAGTCAGAGTTTTAGAAGTAAAATACTACTTTTATTTTGAAGATCTGGGACATGTTCCTTTAAATATCAGTGCCCGGTCTTTGTCGAGCTCTCTTCGGATAAATATAGCCCAAAGTCACAAGAAACAGATGCAACGATGCTCGGACTTGAGATCGCTATAAAGATACGACGACCACTACTTGAAAATCTTTCGAAATAAATTGATTTGCAGCCAGCGTAATATTAGCGTGACATTCGAGGCGAATTTATTGAATGAAAGCTTTTAAATTGCCAAAAAGTTCGCTGCCCGCCGCATCTCAAGACACTGCGGCGTAATTCGCCGGCTACCAATGGTGGAGAATTAGTTCAAATGCTCGCTCTGGTAGAGTTCAGTGCTTCAGATGCAACAACAGCTGAGGTCACCTGTTGTGTTGAACTAATGACTGGATATTTATTAAAATTTTGCATTTATTGGGGCGGACAGTAAATAAGGTGTACAGTAACGGCTAATCACGGCATGGAGTTTTGATTAAATGATATTCACAGCTGTCAAATAATTTAAAGTTCGTCACGTGCTAAAATAAAAAGAAAATCACTCAAGGCTTTCAAACAATTTGAACGACCTATGGATCCGTTTTTGCACATCTTGACGATAAATTGTTAAAATATGGATAAAGAAGAGGTTTTGATGCTTTTTGAGTTCAATATCAAAAGCTTTCTAGCCTACCGACTTCTTATACACACACAGTCGGGCTTGCATGTTGGTTCTTTCATCTTTTATTATTTTACGCAACTTTGTTTGTTGGTAAAAGATTTAAAAGGGTGATTTTTTGAAAATCTAATACGTAAAATGAAAGGAAGAACAAATATAAATGGGAACATTCATTTAATTGCATACGTTTCGGAATCTAAGATTCCATCATCAGTACTGTAAAACAAAGAACAAAAGCGATAATGAACAAATTGCAAGAACCATTAGAAACTAATGAGAATACATCGGAAAATAACGATACCTAACAGTTAAAAAACGAATTTTCTTAAACATTCGAAGCCATACACATGCACCCGAATTCAAACTACTAAACAAACACACAATAACATCTACACAAAAAAACAGAACTACACACATACGCATTCGAACACCGTTCAATTTACACCATTGGGGTAATGTTTAATTTCATTGCACTTTGATCATGATTTAAACAAGGTCTGTGAGTAAAAATGAACAAAGATTCCAAAATTCAAAGATCAAATTCATCTGTAGCTCTGTAAAACGTGAAGAAATTAGAACTTTTATTAAGCTGGTTTGAATTATGACAATGATCTTTGATAGCTGACTGGGAAGGAGATGAGCATGGACGGCCTGTTCTATGGGAGATGACAGACTGTTGGCTGTGACGGATAAATTGCTGGAGCTAGGTACTTCCAACATAGGACTGCAGGCAGCAATCTCATTAATACAAGTAGACACAACCATTTCTCAGGCACTCTTCCAAGCGGTAATTTTTGAAATTATTTATTAAAAGAAATCATGATTGTGAAAGCGAAAATGATCGAGTTTACATATTTTCCTCAATAGAAGGATGTCAATGATAGTTCATCGGTGCAGCAAGTATTATTCATGATCAAGTTACAAATGTTTAGTCATCTGCCAGGAGTAAAATTAATTTTCCATCGAGATTAGATTAGATTATTAGTTAGTTTAAGCCTCCCTATCCGCTACAAAGGCGATCCAAAGAGAGG
>JACJUY010000425.1:105618-139694 GCA_014220935.1 Platorchestia sp. MABIK | reverse complement strand
TCTCAGTTGAATTACATAGTGGTAGGACGAGAGGCACGGTTAGGCATCTGCATCACACGGAGCTTCCCTCATGAGTTACGCATCCCATACGAGCGGTTCAGCTCAACAGTTATCAAAAATGTTCGGAGATCTATTTTGTAGATGTACATGATCTCCTCAAGCAATACGACATTTGAGGCAAATGCTAAAAGGTGCACCCTGTTTTCACTTGCAAATTTTCCGCAGCTGCACGCAACTCTGGTACCGTGATGGGCAGACGGCATGCTGGACCTCAGCCAAAGGCTAATCGAGTTCGACGTTGCGCTTCTCAGCGAACTTCACAATGGCGGAACCTTTTTTGGCGGGAGTCCGGTGACAGGACATTTCAAAGCCCGGTCACCATTCTCTCTTGATGAGGCCATAAAACACAATCATTTGAATTTATTATCAAGTAACCATTTTTTTCTCGACTTTATTGAGCGCCGAGTTTGTCAAAACGGAAAATGAACTCAGTTGTGCAGTCATAAATCGCATTTCACGAAAAGCGTTCACAAAACAGCCTTCATTCTTAAATGAATTCCAATTTTCAGAATAATAAAACGAAAAATAAATGTATCTTTACCTACGTTGATTACGATGCTCAAAAGCTAACAACCACACAGGAATGATTTCAACTTTCTCAGATTTTTCAGGTGTTCCCTCGGGGAAGCTAACTTTGAATTGAATCAGGAAAAGAAAAAATGAAACTAATTTCAGCAGCGAGTCTAAATTTGGTTCGGAAGCGATCAAACGCTACGAGAAGTTGATACGGAATATAAAAAACTTAGCGTTTCTGTTGCAGGAGATAGAATCAAACAAAGTCTAAAAATGTATCTGTGCGAATTCTTTTTCGGCGAATGCTAACAGACAACACTTTCTGGATTCCAAAAATATTCTACAGAGACTTTAGTAAAATTGTTTCAAACTCTCGTTACATTTCGGCTTTCATGAAAGGGAGAAAGTTATTCCTGACGGGAATTTAAACGAATCATTGACACTAACGCTTAATGTCTAATTTTCATGGCACGGCAAAATGGGGGAAACAGTGAGCGTGAGAGAAGCATAGTTGACACGACCAAAATCCCGGCGGAATAAAGGGGTTTTGCATCGCTGAACAAGGGCCTTTAAAAGCGAAGTGTCCGCACGTTCCGACAAACTTTGAAAACAATAACGACCTCAAGTTTGCTCGCACTGTCGCAATGCATGGCTGATCTGGCGTCCAAGTTCTGCCAGCAGTGGAGGCCAGGAACCTGAATATTAAATGTATAACTTCCCCGCACAAGCCAAGATGCGGCACCCATACTCATTTATCATGCTCACTTTAATGCGCCGTACCGTCAGCAGCTAACTTCTCAGTTGACGGTTATGGGAATTTAAACTGCTACTGATTAGAGCAGGCGTAAAAAATTCTTATCTGTAGCTGATTGTTCTTTCAATATTACGGTGTGATTGAAAATTGGTGTTGTACCGTTTCGATTATCCTCATTTTCTTGTTTTACTTGCACAGACCTCTGTGGTGCGATGAATGTTCATGGTTCAGAAAGGAGTAGATGAAGCGCTGTAAAGGTTATTTAATCGTCCTAAAAACAGTCCCGGTTAAAGGGTGGGATGCGAGAAAAATTACTGTATCATCTACACCGGTCAATACGACGCGGTCAAATCGTCAATTTCTACACTTTGATTAACCGATTCACATCATACCTGCATGGAGCTCAGATCTTGCAGTCGCGGTGAAAATTTTTACAGGTCTATTCTTAGAATGGCGTTCTCTGATAGAGGTCACAAATGTCAACCGGTAGTTCACAATATCTCCTACATAAATAGCCCAAGGTAATTTACCTGTTGAATTTATTGTAAATTTGCTTTGTTTTCGATCACTAGCTGAGGACCATTGTGAATTGGAAACGCGTATTCTCTGCTTTTGAGAAACGTTTCTACCGCTTCTAGCGCAGAAAGAGAATGGAACTTTTCTAAAGATGTTCGAAAAATACCTTTCGGTGCTACTGAGGGCTACACGTTCCTCTTTGACTACATTTTTCGCTCATACCAACTTATCATGAAATGAGGTATTTAATCAGCCAATTGCAATGTTTTTTTTTAATGCTTCGATATTTTTCCCAAGACAGATAAACTTTTATCCATCTTCTAAAGTCAACGATTTCTCATCACCCATGCCCTTAAATTCCTACTCTTCGTTTTTGCAAGGAATTTCCTAATCTCAAATGATCCTTTCTGTTTCGCATAAGAGGATAATGGACGAATAGCTTCGATCAGATGAGAATATTCAGGGCACTGCAGCCGCTAATTGAAGCGGCGTCCCCCAGTTAAGCCAACATTGCATGGCTCGTCATTGTGTCGAAGCATAGATCCCGCGCAAGCAATAACCGTGCACCGACTCCGGGGGATGGCGGACCGTCACAGCGGGCCTGTACTGAAAGAGTTGGGAGCAAATAAATTTCGCAAGTACTCAACAAATGTGAGGCGAAGATCGAAAAATAACTTTACGTTCCGAATAATTTTGTATTCTTTTATTCATTTAGTTAGGTAAACATAACCAACTCGTAACAATTATACGATATGCCTGAGCATTTGGAGCATTTTTCGCTTAACTCTACCAACTAAGATATCCTTTGAATCAGTTTGTAAAAATATTGACAACATTACATTAATTATATCAAAAGCAAAATCCTTTCTTCTTTGACCTGGTTTTAACTTTTTAATACTTTTCTCGTTACTAACGTACGGTTCTTGTTTACACCTTATCAGCCTGACCTTTAAATACAGAGTGCAGCTGTCTAGATTCTTGTTCAGGCTCTTTCCCACACTTTTCCAGACTAGTCCAGCCTTTACCCAAGGCCTCTGTAACTTCTTTGAGAAAGCTAATGTTCCCATTCTTGTCAATACTCCTTTCTAGACTTCAGCCTAGGTTCTTTTCTACGCTCTTTTCTAGACTCTTGTCTATACTCTTTCCTAGATTCTTGCTCCTACTCTAATTCGGGGTCTTTTCTACACTATTAAACAGACTCATGCCATCCTCAGTTCTTTCCAAAGTTAATCGTTATAAGCACTTCCTCACATTGCATCTCGTTTCCCGACTACTTCACGCTACGTAAAAACTGCTCCGCTTAAATATTACGTCAATTTGGCCTCAATGCACAGCCGAGAAAGCCTAAGCTCAATTTAGACTTTGTTGAAATATCAGATTTTTCAAAAAGTTTCTTAGCGATGATAGTTAAAAGAACTTCACATTCTAAACAATGTTGAAGAAGATCAAACTTCCAGAAACTTGTGCATACTCATTGAAAAGATAAGGCCTCCTGCAAGCCCTGGCTCTTCTGCCGGCAACACGATCGAGCGATGCAGAAAACATCTCCCACCCTCAAATCAGGTTTAATATCGCCGATATGCGCCTTATACTACACAATAAAATTCAACACCGGAAAAAATGCACAGGTTATTGAAGATCGCGGCCTGAAAACGCAATAGAAAATGAATCCTATAGAAAATCGTGCAAATTGGCGAACAAAATCTGAAAAGTTGCGCTTGAAGAAGTCATAACCGTTGCAGGTGATGCACCCGGTCTTGGAATTATAAAGCCATTTGTGCAGTTAGTGTGGGGGCGTGTGTGTGAGAGTTGAGAATGTGGAAATCTTCCCCCGACTAGCTGTGCTGTTAAGAAAGGCTGAGGGAAATTATTATCTGGAGAGGGGGAAGTGTAAAATCAGAATGAAGAGTGATAATGCACCCATCAAATCTTTGTTGCATGCTTTGTTACAATTATTCCTGAGAGTGCTAATGAAGTTTCGAACACTTTTGCATAGGAGATGAGAAATTCATATTAAGAAAGTAATGATGTGTTGGGTTGGATGATCCAGTAATGGTGTGTTGGAGGACCAGCAATACGCTATTTTAACAGTGCGTGCAGTTCTCCATGAATCTGAAGCGTCGCCAATATATTCGACTGGCATAGTGTGTTCAATCCAGCGTGCAGTGAATAGAATGAAGTTTTCCAGCGGGACATTCAGCAGCATCCCGAAGGTCAAGCCTATAATTGGTCAGGTCTTACAAATTTAAAAGCGAAGAATAGAATTCTAAACCTTTTTTTTCTTGGCTTTTAAATTTTTAATAAACTTTCATTATCGTCGAGCAAAAGATGGACTTCTTTATATGGTCAGGCCTTGTGTATTGACGACGTCTCCTGCAATATTGGGGTGGCGCACGTCTTCCAAGGAGCGCTCTACTTACGTCGAAATCTTCAACACCCGACTCCTGTACCTGAGGCTCTGAACTAGCAGCCCTTTATCAGACCATTCAGACCACTGAACTAGCAGCCCTTTATCAGACCACTCGGATCTCAGCAAGACTCGATTTCTCTCTCTGGCTCTGCGATGTTCCCTTGGTAGTCAAAAAGCGCTGGAAAATGTGAAATATGCATGTAGGTACATACTTCACACATTTCAGACAGAAACATTTCAGCTATTTTGAAATGGTTGTTTTGAGACAGGAGGAAGAGAAATCGTATTTTCGTCATTTAATGTCCTCACCAATTATTCAGTAGTTCGAATAAATGATTTGAAAATCAGACGTAATAACATTACGTTCATTTTTTGTTTAAGCGGAGGAGATTTTCTACCACATTGAACGTGTCAAAATTATTTAGCTGGCCCATTATTTCCAGAGAAAGTAAGGGAACGATCTGAGTTTACTTATGGCTTTTTCACTGGGAGGTTCATGAACACGCTGTAACATATGCAAAATTTCTACGTTCTTAAACTTTCAATTCTTTGCTTTTGCGGATGGCCTAGCAACCCGACATTCATTTCAGTTAGACGGACTTAACAGTGAATAAAAACATAATAGAAAATTTTCTTATTATTCTAGTCATGCGAAAACAGTATATTGCACTGTTTTGTTCTATCAATTTCCAAACGCATTTATTATGCTACAGATGATGGCATTCAAAGAATACGAAATTGTGTATAGGAACGATTTTAACTCTTTGACCACAATGTGCGCTGCTGACCGAGCTGCTGTCACAAATTCAATTTCCATATAAACTTGATTATTCCTAAATGAAGGCATGATCCTATTAATGTTTGCTATTTTCAAAATGGCTCCCTACAGTTGAGTTTGAATTTGAGTTGAATATTGAACTCCAGTTTAACACATCGCGGTCAAAGTGTCAAGACTCGACTCATTGAATGCTCCTGAGACAGAATACAAAGTGGGAAGGCAAAGCTTAATTTGAAATTCAATTTGGAACCTAGCACGACTGAGATGCTTTTCGCCTTGGAAAAACAAAGGGCTCTGTTTTTCTGACACTATTTTCTGAGACTGTTTTTCGAAGGCTCTGACTTTGAAACTGGAATAAGTACTCTTATGTTCAGGCAACAGAGTTTAAAAGGGAACGATCATAAATTACAGAAACATTTTTGTTATGCTGTTTGTGTTTGTGCTCGATCAGGCTGGCCTTGAGAATACGTTACAGGCTCTCTATTTTCAGACGATCAGTTAGATGCATGAAGCATGAAACTCACTTTTTTCAAAATTTTGGGTGAGCTGCTGGTGAGTACAGCATTTCTGTACACTGATTTTATGCTCAACTGTACAGAAGTAAAAATTTGCGAACGGTTTCATTTCTTCAAATTGTGAAGTGATTCATTATCATCAAAATAGTTCCTGAAATATCTAAAAAAAAGCTAGAGAAATAATCAGAAACTCCAGAGTGTCCGACAGAGCGACAGTCGTATATACTTCATTTTTTTTCCTGTCAAGTGCTCAAGGCGCCTTGTCCTGCAGCACATTAAGACAACATTTTATTTATGTCTGCATAGATGACAATTGTATAGCAGCTGGAGCAAGACTCTCGACAAATGTAAGGAGCTGTACTAACTTCTAGTTTGAAATTTTAATTCAAATAAATTTTTTCATTTATGTCAGGCCTTTGTTAGGTATTTTGTACATTGAAAAGGAATGAAGAAGTAATCGCCTCGCTTGCGAGTTATATCAAGTTTTTTTTTCATTCATTACAATCCATGTTGGCTCAAAGATCACAGTGAAACATGGCCTCGAGGAAAGCTCACCTTCCTGATAACCAATTCATCAAAAGCTGCAAACTTCTGCTACGCTTTGAACGCGGCAAGAAAAAGTGGTGTGGAGATAAGCGCTCTCTCGAGCAGCGAATAAAACAAGAGGGATGAAGGACTTCACGCAACATCAACTTCGTTGTTCACAAAACGCGACCCGCAATTACTCTCGGCAGCGGCACCGCCACGGCGACCACCGGCGCGGACGCGAGGGCGGCGCAGTTTAGTCGCCGCTAATGGCACGAAGAAGTGATGAATTGGAAGCTTTTTGTGTGCTTCCAAGAAGTTTAAATACGACCTTTTATGAATTGATAATGGAAAAAAATCAAAGAGCAGTTTCAGAGAATGACAACTGATCCGGGACGCTTTTTATTTGCGCGTGAATTTTTTGTGTAATGCTCGGATCGGGTAAGCAGGAAATACAAGTTCAGAACTCAAAACTTGGGCCTCAAATGTCTCAAAATGTCTTTTTTGAATCATCCTTTTGTTAGACTGAGAGGTTTGAAGATACAAGAATGATTTTCATACCAGATATTCGGAGAAACGACTTCGTTTGCATTGCGAAACATATCTTTGATGGTAACAAGAAAATATGTAGCCACTAATTCCCTATCTTTGACTATTCCCATTCCTAAGTTAATGTAATTATTTAATATTGTTATTCATAAGAGAAAAATACCCTAAATGACAATACAACGTAGCGAACACAGCTGTTAGTGAAAACTTAAAATTTTATATCAGTCAGCGAATCATAAAACATTTAGGATCAGAGCATTACTATTCCGTCTTTACACTTCAAATTAATGGCCCAGGGTAGCACTCGTCCAATGCCAAGACTGCGTACAACAATTCTTCATTCTCCAAATGCCGGTGTACCGCCTGCCTCAATCATATGGCCAGCACATCTCTCACGAGAGTCCATTAATATATTTCCGAAGGTATGGAACCTGACAATTTCAAGTTTTATCTGAGAAAAGTGGATGTTGCATGAACTGCGTAGCACAATTTATTTCTTGGTAAATTACACGTTAAAACAGTGGAAAAATGAACACTGCTGCTTCAGCTAGTATTGTAATTTTCTGCTGAATTTCAGAACCTGAGTCGTTGATAAAGATGGATCTTTAATTCTTTTACATGAGAATTCGTGTAATTTTGCTCACCAAGCTAATTTTGGCTTTAATGATACGATCATAAAATTCTAAATTTGATCTTTCAGAAACTTTATAGGCAGTTCCACATTTCAGTTAAACTTTCACCGATAGTTCTTTATTTTTCAATATTTTTCTCAGAATGGGCTAAAAATAATGTTCGGCGGTATCATCGTTCCAGGAAATGTTTTAAAAGATCAGGTATAGTTAGAAATTTTACTTTGCTAACAAATTTATTCGGATCTTCAGTCTGGCATCGGTCGGGAGCTTAAATTCCGAATCATGATGGGTACAAATTTCAAGATATTTCTCACCAAATAATCGCCTAGTTTACGAGCTATACCGAGCTTTTTTCGCCGGTTACAACTCATCTCAGTATAAAGCTGCAAGTGTAAATCACGTACACACACTTTCAATACTCCATCTCGGCCTGTAGTGAGCAGCGTGCAGAGCGTTGGAGCGACCGACTCTCGTCATCAGCTATGCATGGGCATGCCGAGCCCGGGCCGTCACTTGCAAACCGCTCGCGTGCAAATACTCATCGACGCTCTGTAGCAAATATGTTTAGCTTGATTTGGGGACCAGGCAAAGACGGAGGAAGGTCAATAGTACCTTTGCGCGGCTTAAAGATTGAACTCTCAATCATGTGTGGCTGTTGACACACATCGAAATAATTGAAGAAAGCCTCATGAAGTTCTTGTTCAATCTTTCTTCGCCAGATCCCAAAGAAGCTTTTCATTCTTCGAAATAGCACCAGGGTTCATGAGCATGAATTTACATGCCGCAGGTCATAATTCAAGCAAGTTGCCATGCAAATGCCTGGAACACATAATGGAAAAGACTTCTCAAATCGCACTCACGAGACATTTAGAAAGTAACCTCATCATCGTATTCGTGAGTAAATTATCACATCCTTGGAAGTTTTCTCAAATCATTCAAAACTTTAGCCCTCATTGATCATTCCTGGAATTTTGAATAATTTTTCTCTACTCAAAAGTCAATATAATCCGAGGTAAATTTAGTTTTTTCTGGTGTGCGCTTGAAATTATATGTTAATTTACTTAAATTGGAAATGATCTAGCTTTATTTTGTATGTTTGCATTCTACTACGGTGGGAAACCCAAGAGTTCCTTTGAAATTACTGCCATTGCGACTTACCATCTTATTATTTGGTCATCCCGGTAACTCCAGCTTTTATGGAGACATCCAGTCCACAGGACTGCCGTACTGAGTCGCAGAAGAATTGACACGTGCTGCTAGCTCGACTATGGAGTGGGACTGCACAGATGATTACAAAGCAATAGCGCCCGTGTGACCGCGACTCATCTTGTGGAGAACTCGAGCGAATGAAACAGCCCTGCCCAGCCACAGCTGCTTCCAGCTCAACGATGCTGGAAGTTGATTGGAAACGCAGGTTCAAAAGCAGGCGGCAAACGTCGGACCTCAGCTCATCATCTGAAGAACAACCGAGCGCTAATTTTCGCTAGCCTATCACTCATAAGTCTGAGCAAGCTCTCACAGCGATGCAATTCCGAAATTAAAAACACGATCCCAGACTGCTCTCAGTGCAATTCGAAGCAACCCTACCACGTGAGAAAAATTTGGCTCCCCAAAGATATACAACACGTGAGTAATACAGTATAATACGGCGTAGATAACAGAAGTGCAATTCCAAAAAAAATATTGTGAAGTTAAGCCAGTGTTTTCCATTTTTCAGCAGCGGATGCATGCGACACTCAAATGTGATAACTAGGTCAACTTTAAAATAGATAAAAAACTATTTCATTTTACTCGAGACAGTGGAAAAGGGCTTGATTTTAATTCTCAGTTTATTTCACATGTTCAGGAATGTATATTTCATGCTATGCATTACACTTTGCGTACATTGTGATCACATCCCCGTTTAAGGGTATCGCGCTCAATTAATAATTACAAGAGTGTAATTACAAGTGTGTAGTTACAATAATTACAAGAGTGTAATTACAAGTGTGTAGTTACAATAATTACAAGAGTGTAATTACAAGTGTGTAGTTACAATAATTACAAGAGTGTAATTACAAGTGTGTAGTTACAATAATTACAAGAGTGTCTGCTGCTGTCGGACGTTCATTGAAATTATTCTTTTTAGTAGTGGAATGTCAAAAGAGAGGGACTCTGAATAAGAAAAATTTCACAGAGCTTAAATTAATTTATTATATCACCTGTTTCTGTTAAAAATACTGTAGTTTTTCTTATCAGCAGTCTCTGGATTTGACATAATAATGCAATAACCTTAACTAGAATAAAAAGAAATAGAAATGCGTATGAGAGACAGAACAGTTGCTATTGGCTCAATAATCACAGCTGACTACCAACATGATCTGATCATATTTTTTGAGAAATATCTTTATAGGCTTCTTTTACGTAAATAGTGAGCAATATCTTTTCCTTAAACCAATTCTATACGAGACACAAACAGAAAAAAAAGAATGAAGGCACGACCCAAAATTGTCAATGAGTAAGACGTTTATCACAGGTGAGGTAACAAGAACATAAATCAATCACGAAAACTACAAAGAATGAGTCAAACTACAAGTGGATTGTGAGTCCGAGCAAGGCCCGTATTGTCGCTGAGTAAAACTTTCCGCACAGGTGAGGCAACCAGAATACAAATCAATCCCGAAAACCTCAAAGATTGAAGTGGACTGTGTGTCCGTAAAACAATGGGTCACATTATACGACCAGTACGTTTACAATTCCGGTCATGGCGTGTGCGTCTGTATTCGCTCTGCTTTCTGTCGCGCCCTCACCATGAAGTATGGGCAGCAAAGAACCAAGCCTGGATTCGGCCATACTCTCGACTTGCTCCCTCATTTGTTCTATTTTTCGTTCTTCGTTCCTTATCTCACACAAGGTTTCTAGCTCTCTCAAAAAGTCTCCTCAAAACGCCCCGTCTACATCCAATTAGCGATCCTTTTTGCAGCAGCCACAACGTTTGACAGCTCTTTTCCTTTCCTGGTACGCTTTACACGCCCGCCAACCTTCGCGTGCAGTCTGTGTAAGATTTGGAAACCTGAAATCTTCGAGATGGCAAGAAATCTCGACTGAATATTTCATTAAAAATTAAAATAATATCAACGGGTGTGGGAGAGGTCAACATCAAAGCACGGAGGCATATTTTCATTAAATCATATGTAAGTTTTCGATAATAGTGTTTTCCAAAATAAACGGGACTTACAGGTTCCCAACCAACATTTCATTCCCAATTCCGAGTTCAATGAGGCAATTTAGATTGTCGTGCTCTCCTATATGAAATATAAATGTCATTGTTTATCCCATAGTCTTCAACGAAAGAAATTAAATTTGATTTAGGCGACACCGCCTTCCAGCTTCCGGACAACGCGAGCCAGGCAACACCCTCGTAGCTGGGGAGAGTCTGCTATCGCTTTACCAGAAACTCGGCCGTTATTTCCACGCAGAATTTTGCATACGGAACTAATTGTAGGATTATATTACAAGGTAAGGAATGGTTCATGCACCACTAGTTTCCCATTACAAGGAATGCATGATCACAACGGACTTTGTTCCTCAAAAGTTTAAGACTAGTGTTGTCTGGGGAGGTAAAGGAAGTGCTTGAGGGAAAGAATTCTTTTATGGAGAACACTAAGCTTTGTTCCTCTCGGCACATGAAGAAGTTTTCGAGCTTCGTCATCACAAAGTTCTGTTTAAACAATGACTTAAATAAGTTAAGTTAAATTGATACCAGCTTCAGAATGCTCATGTTTCAGAGAGATGCACAAAATAGCAGGCAATGAAAAACAGTTTTAGTTCCCATAGCCGTTAGAGCATTCTTCCTCCCTGAAAAATGCGCTGTATTTACCTACCTCCACGTCAATAGCCTGAAACGAACGTTTCAATTATTAGAGTAAATACCACCATGAACTGAATCATGTTAGATGCAAGCACTAAATTGCGCAGTTACAGACACGTGCTCTAGAGTAAGCTCTGAAAAGAATGCAGTGTTCATTCTCTCTTAATAACCCAAGCAGGCAAGCTCTGTGCAGGGTTAAGGGCTTCAGAACAGAGGCGCGAGTCAACAAATGGCTGCTGACAGACTGAATCGGAGCCCTTCAGCTCGGTGAACTGAATTCTCAACTTGAGGACGCACGAGTTGCACAAGATGTGGCTGCGTCGAGCTACAGATACGGGATGGGGAGGCGAGTGCATTCGAATACTGGTACTCCAGCATCTTGTATTAACTTCACTAGCAGAAAGGAATCATGATACGATATCCGTTATTCATTTACTTCAACGTTTGATATTTTTTTAACAACAAAATTCCCTTCTGACATTTGGTTAATAATGTAAATTTCGCATCAAATAGAAAAAGTACCAATTTCCAGATTGGTGTTGCAACAAGTCTCCCCCCCAGAGAGCCGGGCTGGAGAGGTAGCAACGATTTGCCGCGGGAAAACACTATCGCTCCTAAGCGCTTCAGGGATATGGGATTTCAAAGTGAAATTCCTCGTTTTATGTTTCTGTTGTTTATTTTTCGACACTGATAAAGCGTCTTTCCAAAACAATCAAATTTCAGAATCCTTCCAGTCAAGGCCTAACTATGCCCATAACTTCACAAATTGACCCAATTAAATGTCACAGATTTAGAGGAATATGTGTTTAATTTTTGACATATACATCAAATTAGAATCACAGTTTAATAATACACATACTTATGAACACACAGCATGAAAGATATAGTGTTGTTTCCTGCTGATTTTGTATTAAGCCGGTAGTGGAAGCAAAACGAGTTAAATCAAGCCAGCAAAATCCCTGCAAATAATTCTTAGCGTTCCATGTGTAATTGATAAAATATATCACGTGAATGGTTTTGCATTGTTTTTTTAACGTAACAATTCCGTCTTAAACAAAGCCATCACTCAACAAGGGGGACCTAATTATACCAGGACTCAACAAGGGGCACCTAATCATGCCAGGACTCAACAAGGGTCACCTAATCATGCCAGCACGCAACAAGAGGCACCTAATTATACCCGCACGCAACCAGGGGCACCTAATTATGCCAGTACGCAACAAGGAGCACCTAACCAAACCACCACACAACAAGCGGAACCTCTCAATTTTACGATCAGGTTTTATATGGTCACGAATTTGTCGCCGGAACAACAATCATCTTGCCTCAATGCAAATGAAGAAACGACCGAAAAAAGCGACGCTCGGGAAAAAGGTCGCTTTGTGGACAAGAAAATGAGAGAAGTGAAGACGAGAGGCTTTAGCGTTCGCTAATAAACTACTGGAGTGAGCGCTTCACGTGGGTGCCGAACGTTATAGATGTGCTGACGAGGTCCCACAACATCAGTGCACACACCACACAGCAGCTCACCACTTTCCCACAACCGCACAGAATTTGCACTTCCAAATTGGAAGTCGGCGTTAAATTTGGTCATTAATAACATTTTGCCAGCTGGTGTCAGCCCACGGCACGCCACAAAAAGAGACTCTTAATTTAAAGCTATACGAGACGTGATGGGAATGCAAAATTTACAGCAGAACACTGAAGTTCGAAAGAAATGCTGCCGTTTCGATGGCCGAGGGAGATAAATGTATTAGTGCCCTAGTGTGAGCTGAGTGTAAACAATCAGAGGACTCCCGTTGAAATGCTCTACAAATGTTCCCCAATATTCTCCCCTCACTTGAAAGTAACAGTCTTATTAATTAATGGCACTGAAATTTCAAAGACAGCGAAGAAAGTACGATTATATTTCGTAGGGCTCATATACGTTGACTAAAATGCAAATGAAGAATTCATTATTTGCCTAAAGGACAAATAATGAATTATTGAAAGGTTTATCCTGATTGCAATATGGAAACAGAATGCTTCCAGGCAGAGACTTGAAATTTTCTTGCTCAGAAGGATGACAGAAATAAAGGTAATTACAGAATGATGCAGGTTTATTTAACAATTAATCTATTTGAATGATTTAAGCGCTTGAGGAAAAATTTTGTTCCCGTCGTATTTATAAGACTTTCATTCTGGCATATACATTCAGGGTGGTTTTTAAATACGGGACTCGAAAAAAGATTCAATAACTTTTGATACTATGAATGAATTTTTGAAAACAAAACGGTAGTAGAATCCTGAGATTTATATCATGCATTTGGTACCTAAGTATTTTATTTTACGATAGTCAAAATAAGGACCAGAGGACACAGTAAAATTCCCCCTACTTTGAAACTGGCGCCAAGTTGACGAACTGGACATAGGAACAATTAGCTTTCATAAGCGCTGCACACTTCTCGAATGGAAGGAGTATTGTCCTAGCCCAGCGAAGTTACTCTCTTTATTCCGCCAACTTCTCGTGACAAACCGACGGATCTGACTCAACTTAGAGATGCCATCATCTCAGAAATATGATTGCTTGGTCCTACACCACGGTAGAGGAAACAAGGTAGGGTCAAACCAGTCTTTTTTTCGTCGACCGTGGGGGTTTCCTGACGTCACGGCAACGGATCAATAGCAGCGCTCATATCGCATCTAGTAGCACTGCTCGCCCCAAATCTGTCGCTATTGGCCTAATGACCTGTTGTTTTGGTGACGTCATAAAGTTTGCTTGAAACAAAGCCGTTCTATTGGCTAACCGAATAAGAAAATGTGTGTTTTCCCCCTACCTTGTTTCCTCTACCGTGTCCCACACGCACCAGTGCTGCAATGAGGAGCATACGTACACGCGCCCAATATTGCTTGCAGTCGAGTGGACGCCACATGAAGAACGTCATCTTAAAAAATTTGTACAAATAAAAGAAATAAATCCCAGGATTCTACTGCCGTTTTGTTTTCAAAAATCCATTCATTTTATCAAAAGTTATGAAACATTTTTTCGGGCCTGTACTTAAAAAATACCCTGTATCAATGTAAATTGCGTCATTTCCTAGAACCTCTGAAATTTATGCACCCACAAATGCAAGCATGACTTTTAATGACTGTATCTGTAATACGGATTTCCCTGCCACAAAGGAATAAAAAAGAAATTTAAATCCCGCTTTCTAATAGGATAGATAAGTTTGGTCGGTGATCATTCGAGAAAAATTGAAATTTTGGAAATTTTAATGATTATTAAATCTGCGACATAGATATGCTATCCACAAGTAAATAGAGAGCAGTAAAATTTTTTAACATGTGCACACGGGCCGTCAAAAATGACTGCATTCAATTTTTTTCTTGGACAAATTTTCGTTCGAGTGAATAAGTTATTTCAATGATTACTAATTTTTCTTTTGACATTAATAAACACTTAGGAGGCAATATCTTTGAGTCAATGTAGAATTTGTTATAGCCATTATTGTCATATCCTAGAGACAGACATTCAGCATCACTGAGAGCAACAGCGTTTTTGTGTATGCATATTGTAATATGCAGTACTCCTCCACACTCGGTATCCACGATACGGACTCGAGTATATAAGGCTCTGAATCTCTTTAATTTTTTTGAAAGTGACTTATTACAGTGCACTTGTACAATGGAAATGAGTGAATTAATTTACACGTGAACAGAAACCAAGACCGCCAGTGCTAATTTCTTCTTATCGATTCTTAAGAGCGTGACGCGAAACGTAAATTAACACACGACGGTCATTCTTAGTAGTACAAGATAGACAGAAGATCCTCATGTAATTTTGAGATTAACGGGCTTTATTGTTGAACGCTGTTATTTTTGCCATGACTTTACAGTGCGAGTTATATTCTAATAGTCGTACTTGTTTGGTGCCCGCATCTGAGGTATTAATATAAGTTAAATTAAAGAGATAGTGAAGCTAGTACCATAAATTATGGTCATCAAACACTAATAGGTGAAGTAATCGAGAAATATTTAGATCTAGCATAATAACCATCCTAATTGTACAACTTTCATAAGTACCAACAAAATGCTGTCATTTTGATGGGCAGTTGACTTTAGTGTGACGTAAATTCCTTAGAATTTTGCGAGACTGTTTTTACCGCCACTTATTGCGACATGAAACAAGTATGTGGAAAGGGAAAAATTGTTCGTGAAACCATTGTTTCACGATGCATAACTGTAAACGGAAAATAAAATATGTTACCAACTTCAACAAATATAACTGAAGAACAAGAGTATAACATTATTGGCATATTTAAAATCATTTTACATATATTCTGACATATCATTCAATTAAAAGGTTGTTGGGGTACTCAAAATAAATCTGCATATGGTCTAATAGCTGCATCACCTTTACAACTACAGCTTTTGAGAGATTTTTTGAAATGTTTCATTGAATCTTAATGAGATTTGATAAGAATCTTCATCCATTCTTTTGCAAACACATTTAGTTGGTTGATATTCGAGCGCAGATGCGGCTACCTTGCTTCCCGCTTAAATTTTTCATCGCGTGCATATCTGCTGATCAATTAGGCTATGTCAGTATTTAAATATAGTGGCATTGGAACCATTCGCAAATTACCTTGGCGGTGTGCTTAGACCCGTCGGTCTGTTCATGCAGGCATTCAGATCCAGAGCCCATGTCTCAGGAAAATTTCCTAAAATCAAACGATAATTAGCTTTATCCATGATTCATTCAATAATATCCTTTTTTCTCTATCATTAACAGTAAAACAACACAGTAGTATTATGTTCCTACACTCTTGCTTCAAATGATGGCGTTCTTCTGGGTGTAGGCTGTTCTTTCTTCTCTTCAAGCAAATGAAATAAATCATATCATTAGGGTCATAAAGATCGATCTTGCTCTCAGCAGACTATAAAATGCATTTTTTATATTTTCCATTGTAATTCAGAGGTGCTTCTTCAAACTGCAATCTTGATTTCAAATGATGCTTTTGCAATAGAGGGCACTTGCAAAGGGGTCGTGAGTTGTGTTCTATTTTGGATGTCCATTGCGCGAAATGTGTTGTAGGAACAGAAACATTTTTACTAAAAAATCTATAATTACAGACGGATTACTTTTAACTGTAGGAAAACGTTTTGTGAACTTTTCCCGAAATCCTCCGGAGCGCACTTTATTTTAGAGTATTTCTGTGGTCCCAACCATCTTCTACTTCTTCACAAAGTAACCTATAGGGCTTAGAAAGACGTCAAGGACTGAGAAATATTCTGACAGCTCGTTTTTGTCGAGTGCAAAGTGGTAATACGATCTTTCGTATCTTATGGTGACTTTTTTCGCTTCTGCATCTTGTGATGCTAGTAGACAAACTTTTGAAGTAGAACTAACCCTAAAATCTCCTGATAGCCTGACACAAAATTCCAAATTCCGCTTGGTAAATTTAATTGTCGAAACTTGCTAAAATCACGTGTTTAAAACTTGTTTTAAAAGGTGTGCAAAAACTTCCTTCACAATTTCTTCCCTGAATTGTTCTCCAATTTTGTTATTTAGAAAAATATTATATTTTCGTTGATCAGTGATGTACGTGGATATATATTTCGGTTCATTATTTGTGTTTATGGATCATTTTGTTTATAATTCGTGTTTAAAATTTTTTCTCAACTGTCCAAGCATTTACTTCAACTCTTTGTATATTCTGTATTAGTGTACTCCTCCTGTCAAACATAGAAATGCTATCTTTAACTTAGAGTTAAAATCAATTCTTCACTGTTTTGAATGAACCGTTCGAATGAAGGCTCTTTCCTTTTCTGATTATTCTATTTGTGTGTTGAAAACATTTTGAATGAACATCAATCAAAATAAGATAAAATAGCGCATTCAATTTATCGTGAACAACCATATTTAAAATTGGAACAAAGAAATATGTCAGCAATTTTTTCCAATCTTCCAATTTTAGCCAAATTCCCGAGACATTTTCAGTGTCCTTTTAGTAAATCTTCATTTTATCTCTCAATGCTCATTTTACCTTTAGTTCCTCCTCGTAAAGAATCAGAGAGGACTTTCCAATTCCAGTTTATTCCATCCTCTTTTCAATGATGTCTTATGAAAAAATATCTCTCTGCGTGAACGCTTACAGCCATGGCTTTTGCGTCAAGCTCTAGAGTAGTTTCTTCAGAGACTACTCTTCTATTTATCGTAAGATGTTGGCTCGACCATTAGCAGCGTCCCTCAAACTTTATTGTGAGCAGTGCATGCAGACTTTCTTTTCTTGCCAGCAGCTCTGCGGTGTCCCTTCTCCATCAGCTTCCTCGTAAGATTATTTTAAACATATTTTAGTATTGGTAAGATGAACTTCAAAAATAAGGATTTGCAGCAAAGATTCTGGTGTAGATACATGATTTGCAGAGTGGAAGAAAAGACGGATGAATAAACCAAGCCAGCATTAAATTGTATGAATTCTATATTAAATTCATTAAAAATTGAAGTCTCCGCTAAAGAAATGAGCTTCATTGTTAAAACTATCACTCCCACGTTGGTGGGATTGAATTTCACTGCATACTGGCACTAAACATAATTCTGATGCTAGAAAATTTCTGCACGAAAAATATTTAGCATTTTAATAAAAAATCGATGATGAGGGAAGCGCCGTTCTTCTATATATTTTATGGTCATTTCATTATAGTAAAGAGAAATATTGAAGTTTTTGTTTACAGCAGTTCTCAAGTAACGTAAATTAATATTTTACGTAATAAGTAACGTATCCCTAAAGCTGAGAAGCTCCCCTTATTCTGGAAACTTTGTAACATTCGCGCCGATAATGATCCAATGACAAGGTCCGGAGAGCATGGCAAAAATACTCAGCTGTCTAAGCGAATTATCTATCCATTTGAACCCTCAAACTGTGCTGTGCTGTTTTCGTTCACCTTACCATACAAAAAACACTCAGTTTGTTTAATTTTGAGTTGCAATTTATTTATGACAAGAGTTTCTAAATGAACAGTTTAACAGCAATTACAGTCTTTTATTAAATTATTCGTGTTTGTGTTAGAATAATTTCAAAATTATTTTCAATAGATAAATAAAATGCAGTTTAGAAAACACCAGAAATGCCAGGTCTCAATGCAGTGTTCAGGCATCCAGTTTACAAGGTGGGAGGAACGACGGACAGATCAAGCACACAGCAAATTACGTTAGCAGCAAATTATGCATTATCAATTTTAAAAATACAGACCCAGCGACACCTAAGTGACAGTGTATCCACAACGCCTAAGTACATACTTTTGTGTTAGGAGTGGAATAGGCGTGCACCAGGTCACTCGTATTTTACAGGAGCGGATTTGAACGTGTGTAGCCGGAAGCAAATAGGAAAATACATCATCTCGTCTGAGCACCATAATAAGAAAATAGTAAAAAGATGAATACAAAAATTACATGGTTCTTATGTGTGAACCAGTAGAGCAATGTTCTTAAGATGAATGAGCATTGTTCCTCAAGCTGTGCAAAAACTTTGCGCTCTCACGCATGTTTGCTGGTTACAATTTGCCGCATGATCATTCTACATCATGATCCACGTGCCACGAATTTTTCCATGTTCATTGTAGAAATATGTTGGACTGGATACTCAATTTTTATTTGAGTAGATCAGCCAAGAAAAAGGCAGTGCTATCAGTAAACTGAATTTCGTGAGTTCAACTCACAAAGAATGCTACATATCCTTCTGTGCGTTAGCGATAACAGTGACGCAAAAATAGCGAGATTGATTTTTAACAAAGAAATAAGCTTTTTCTTCTGCCGTTTGCTGAAGCCATCGAAATATTAAGCTGGTGGAAAAATACGCGAGCTGTGAAATAAAGTCTATAACGGGCAAGGTCGAAATTCCTGTGCAACCTTGAAAATTGTGGTCTTCTATAGGTTGTAAATGGAGCTCATCTTCAGCGCGTTTAATCTCCTGCTACTATTTACAGCAATATACACTTAAAGTATCAAAAAGCTGCCTTTATCTCTATCACTGAGCAGCGTCTCCTGAGGGATCACAGGGCACCTCAATGTTGCAAAGTGCACGCTTTCTCCACCTCGCGCGAAGCATCACAAATAATGTCATGTAAAGTACGTTACAGTGAGCCTCGATCCGGTGTGACTGCGAAAATTTCGAAGCGGTTTTTCTATTTTAGGTGATTACATCTCAACAACTTAACGGCACTCCCTGAATGGCCAGAAAATTAAACACGGTCAAGCTTTTCGCCCTAGTTGTGGAAGTTTTTCGTAGATAAGCCCAGCATACAGAGTCTTGTTGGACTTCAAACATGAGAGCAGTTAAATTCAACTCCCAAACTCGGCACCTCCGCAGCAAACAAGGGGCGGCTCCGGAGTGTATAAAGTATGAGAACCAACACAATCCAAGTAAATTGTTAGGCAAACAAGGGTATTGCATATGGCGAATTCAATTCCTATCAAATCAAGAGCACAGAAACATAGCGCCACCAAAATGAAGTTCACGGTCAGAGGACCATGATACGCGCGTCTGCCGTAAAGACAATTAAGTGTTTTACAAAACAATTTCCTCAGTATTTTCAAATTAAACAAAGACGCGGTCAGCGTTAGCGTCCAGGTGGTCGGGGAAAAAAAGAGTGGAAGGGCTACTCTATACCTATAACTTCATTGCAGCGGGGATAAAGAAGAGAAATTTTCCAAATCAGATTCATCACATTTTAATTAACATTTCATTATAGCAGAATTGTTCAGTTGCCAAATTTGAATTTTGTTCGCAAACAACGAAAATGATTTTAACACGAGATAAATTTTGAGTGCATATGTCGATGTGCAAATAAATCATCGAAAAATGTAACTAGACGTGTGTAGGGATAAAAGGAATCGGATTTCATCTGCTCGTTAAATTTTAACTTATTTTCAGCAAAATCTAATATGAACGACGGCATTTGAAAAAGCTACTGTAGTTAGATTTAAAAGTTACAATTTGCCATCCCAGCCTCGGAAATTCGCCGCGATCACATCGCCATCTCCCGCGCCACGATGCGAAGTGTCAGAGTGAGTTCCTGTTTTCCCGGCAAAACCTATTGTGTACTTCAAATGTTGACTTTCCTTGAATTTTCACAGCAAAATTTCAACAAGGACAGCAAACAAAAAGATCATCCAGCTGGTAAATTTGATCCCAAGGAAGCCCCTCACCCGGCTCGGTGGAGCAGACTTGAGCAACAGGCAAGAACTGGAGCCAGGAACCTTGTCGGCGTGAGAAAGTCAGGGCGCTGAAGGGAGGAGCGTCTCAGTGCTATAGCCACCGACACAAGTGACCTGGTGGCCACTCATGTCAGCGCGAAACATTCGGTATCCGTCAGCTATTTTGTGTCAAAAGAGTCTGTCTTCAGTCACGTGAAAGACTGTACCAGAGTGTTGATTGGGCTCGCAATTATTTTTAAGGCGTGAGACTCTTTATCACCACTTTTCAGTACTAGTCTGCAATGGATTTCTGACACACGATGATGAAAAATTTTATTTCGTAGCACACAACTACTTTTTGAGATACATGGTCATGTATCTCCTTCTCACGAGACATCCCAGAAATTCATTTGGGCGCAGATGGGTCTTGCGTTTCTGTTGTGGAGCACAAGGCACTTCTAAAGAACGTTTGAGTAGGCTGATGAAAGTCTCACATCTAGGAGAAATGTGTACTTTCAAAAAAGTCCAAGTCCACTATTACAATGAGCGACTACCCTGATCAACTTAATCGTTGAAAATTCCGTTAAATTCAATGCTTTGAAAGGAAAAAATCAGTTTTGAGAAAATAAACTAAATAAGGCAGCTGTGTACGCTCCATTTGTGTACACCGCTTCACAGTGAGCAAATTTTTCAAAATATACATCATTATATACGGTGAATTTATGAAAGAAAATGTCTATAGTTAAGAAATGTAAATTTTTCCTTGCATTTCATTCACACTAACTTTGATCTCATTTCTCTTTCAAACTTTGAACCCTGACGACTACAGTAGTCACTTGTTTTTCCTGGGTTGTGCATTCATGTTAACGAGAAATGCTGAAGTAAAAGACGCAGCCAAACTCGACTTCTTTCCCCAGAAAGATTCCTGCGTGATAGTCTACGTCTCACAGCAGCTTTCTCAGAAGGCGGACGACTACACACAATCGTCCCTTCCTTTGTGACTCGAAAAAATTGGAAAAATATCCGGTCGAATGTCGGATCAAGGTTTTTAATCTACCTTTTGATGCTTTATTCACGTCACTCGGAAATTTCTTTTGATGCCTATGAAAGAATTTATTGTTTCGTGCGAGCATGAGGAAAATTTGTCAACACTAAATAACTATCCGATGGGGCAAATAAAAGAACTAAAGCTCGCTTGCTTTGAGATGTGCTTCATAGATCAAGCAGAAATGGTTCGACGTTTGAACATAGAAAAAATCAGCCTAAGTGTGGAATTTCAAAATGAGTGAAAAGAACTTTCGTGAAAATGTAAATAGAAGATATATGAATTAAACTAGTGATCTACGTACTATACGCATTACACTTTAAATAAATGCTTCTCGATCAAAAGAGGAAAACGTGTTAGAACTTTTACTCAGGACAACTTCACTGATCAGTTGTTGTCCATGTGTGGAATAAATATGAAACAGTTAAAGTAAATTTTAAATCTCATCAGAATACGAAAAAATCCCAGTCCTTATTTAATGTGAAAGAGCATGAACGTAATTTATCAGCGTTCTATCATATTTGGAATAGGATTGAAGGATGGAGAATTCTAGTGTGAAATATTCAGGGAATTTCCAGGAGATTTTCAGGAAATTTCAACTGTAGAAAACTCACGCCATCGCAGCTCGTAAAATAATTTTTCCCGATAATCTGGAATGGAATTCGTGAAATTAAAAATGAAACAAAGTCACCTCGGGTTAAAAAGGAAGCTCTTTTCATTGGAACAGGTAAAAAGAAAACTTTTTTACCCGTTAAAATTTTCTTGATGGGATTAGCCATCAACTTGGGAGGGGTTCCTTTGGCAATCTTTTTCACGATAACCGTCGTCTCAGCCTCAGTCAGATCCATACTTTACCCCATGATATAACAATTTCTCCGGCAGCCAATAATGGCTCGAACTCTCACGTAAAACTCAAACGGCGTTATCTAGTTGAAATGGGAATCAGATTTATTGAAAATATAATGGAAGTGTTGACTCGCATCGGACGTCTACTGCTCAAGAGATTTCCATGATTTTCAACAGCTCAAAACGTAGAAATTTGTGCTACGTTAACAGCGGGGCACAAGGTGTAGATGCGGTTTGTTCCCTTAACAAGCTTCTTGTTAAGGGTACATTCAAGATACTAGATTTACTTTTGTTGTGGGCCAGGCCTTGACCATCAATGTGGATCAATGGTCCAAAGATATTTATTTTTAGTAATTTCTCATGAACATATTTATAAAAGTTTCTCGGATTTGTTTTGACCAGTGCTGCAAAAGCGATTTATTTATTCCACTTCTTAACTGATCATCCGTACGTCGGCTCTGCTGGCACGAGTATGCTTCAGAGGATTGGCTTCTGTTTGGTTCATTTTCATTTTTCGGTACAATTGTGTCCCTGTGTTTATGAAGTGTCCAATCTCGTGTGTAAACTGGGAAGGTTATTGGGCTGTTTCAGTCTCTTTGCTGCGATACGATACTTTAAAAGGTGATACTTTTTCTTTTAGCATTGGGAAGTATTCTTGTGATCTTTTATTCTTTATTAAAGACTTGATGTCAACTCTACCGAGCTCCTGTTTCGTAAATAATTAGTTCACATGCGTTCCCCAGTGCTGCTTACAACATATATCCCAGTACCTGAAACGTAGTTTTTTGTCTTGGCCTTTCGCTGAAGTCGTCCAGTGCCCTCAGCATTTTGAGTCGCTTGAGTCGTTTAACCCAACGCTATGGGTAGGGATAACTGCCAAATTCCAGGGCTGAGGGAAGGGAATTCTCCTATGTTCATGTGCTTTGCGTAGGGATACCTGCTGCTAACCAGCGCCATGGACTGTGATGCCTGTGATGATATCGCGACGCTTCTATCTGGCATAACTTTTCTCAGTCTGACTTTTTCGCCGGAGCAAGCATGTTTTTCGCCGCCCAAGCGATTCAAATACTTGGGCGGCGAAAAACATGCATGCAGGCGGCGAAAGAGTTAGACTGGGTTCGAATGCAAAAATTCCACTTCATATATCCCTGATATTTCTGCGTCTTTAGCTGTGATGCTAACGATATTGTAATGTATATAAATAGGAAATCTACAACTAGAGAACTATGAAACAAAAAATTTAGGAATATATTCCCATTAATGTCTCGAAAATCGCACATTTGGGAGACTTCAGTAGAAGAGGGCTCTGCTTTAGAAATTAGGGCATTAAATTAAACTGGGTAAAAGTTTTTATTTTGAGCTAAAAGGACTAAAAGAAACCTAACTGAACCTAACTTACCATAATTCAACTCAACATAACGTCAATTCATTGATCAAAACGTTCAATAGCGCTATTTTTGCTAAGGTGACACCACATGTGACGTCATGATGCAAGCTGGCTGTTTTATGCACCGATTTTTTAATTGCTTGAGCGTTAAAAAAAATTGAACTAGAGTCCAAAAAATTCTTTTCACCACTTTGACTGCGACTGGTAAAACTGAAGTTTAATATTCAACTCTAATTTAAATTGAATTGCTGTAAGAAATGTTGAAAATGCTCGCATTAACTGGTTCGTGCCTTCATTCAGTTTTGATAAAGCACTTTTGAAAATTGAGTTCGTCTCTTATGGTCGGTCAACAGCATTACAAAAACTCCCTCAGTAACCACCGGTGGCTCGCGTCGCCGTCAAAGTGTTAATCAATCAGCAAAAATTGAGCGAAAACTGTCTAACACTTTGGGTTCATTAATTACTTAAAGTAAATAAGGGTCTGAAAAATATCCCCGCATTTCGAGCAGCTCTCTAAAGCCGCAAAATGCACACCACAAAGCCCTCAAGTGCTCTTATTCCAAAATATCCCCAGAAAATATAAGGCATACGAATACAAGTAAATATTTCTACTCATAGAAATACTTACTCATAACAGTTTGCTCACTCATAACAATGATTACTCTGTGGCATAAGACGAGGACAAATGTGGCACGCAAGTTCTCTATGCTCGCCAACGTAAACACACAACACGATCATGTAAGTATGGAGCCAAGTTTTTCATGATTGAATCATGTCATCCCAGATAATGATTAAGATTACATTCTGAATATTGCTGAACTACTGGTAACTATTCTGACCAGAAACTTTGAGATAATCTCTCGATTTGAGTTCGCTAATAATATTCTTCGTTCACATGCCTTCTGTCGAGTCATTACCATAATGTAACTACAGTCCCCTTAAACCTCGCAAAAACGGTAAAATGCCACCGATACCGGAACAGAAATAAGATCATTGAGTTCACGATTCTTTAATTCATCACAACTCTGGGCTTGACTCAATGTAGGTAATTTTAGGGTCAATCCTTTATTTTTAATTAAATTTATTTCGATGACTACGTAGTACAAAAATACAGGAAGCGAAAAAATGAATTTGCATTCAACTCGCTGATTTGAAATGATTTCGTGAATGATTAAAGCACTAACTTTGAAAACCGCATTTTTTCTGATGATGTGGGAACACTTATTTATTCGATTTGAACAAATTATTACTCTTCTAACACTGCAGTTAGCTTAAGTATAGAAAAAATCGAGTCTTTTCTGATATCCAAATTTACAACTTGACTAACTAACATGCAATTGAAAATGAATTGAGTCCCTCAATAATTTTATAATGTTCTTTGTCTCCAAGACTGAGATGACCCAGGACGGCCATTGGAATTTCACCATAAACTTATTTGCTTAGCGCAGCTATCAACGAACCACTAATTGCGCCCCTTCTCCTTAGTGGTAATGGAAATCCATTGTTGCCCCAGAACATGCAGTATCGAAGACTCAACCTCGAAAATCCACAGCGAAATGGCCAATCAATTGAGCTTTCAATGGCAATTCCCTGTAATTCTCTGCATTTTCATCAAACATTTCTGCATTTTCCTGTAACTACCCTCCGAAAAATGTGTTCCGTTTTAATGCAGCGTTTTTCCCTGTGTCAAATTCACTTCATGAGTAGTGGGACCGTACAAACGATTTTTGTGTCTTACTCATTTTTCTAAACATGCAGTGCAACAGTGCACAAGTTTATTGGTGCGCTCACGATGCCGAGTACCGTAGATTTCGTCCCAAATGCAAGCATCGTGAAGATTTATTCATCTTGATTACCATAAATGGAGTCATGACACGTGTTGTAATATTCCTCTTCAATAACACGAAAAAGCGAGCCAAATGGCGCAGCTCGAAGTTGTGGGAGTTGGGTTATTACGGCAGGAGATGAGCGGAAATTGTAAACGAGATGACAAGATGACTCGTACATTAGTAGGCTTGTTTACCGGGTGACGGGGAAGGAACAGGTTGCTTGGAATCTCACGCACCTTCTTTATGACTTGCGAGCGCCAGCATGCACTGTCCAAAGTCTCCGAGCCGTAGAAGACGTGAGGGTCAATTAATTAGGCTGAGATCAAAATATACTTCAGGTTCTTTTGCTTGAGAATAAAGATAATCGAAATATCAAAGAATGTCTGGTAGCAGCGGAAGTCAAAAAAGCTTAAAAATGTCCCTCCAATTAACCGGAGAAAATACGGCCAAGAAAAATGAGCAGCAAATGAGCCACCGAAGTCCAAATGGGTTTCCTCAGAGCACGTTTTCTTTTGGCGGTAAAGAGGCTAACAGTATTTATTTTCGTAGAAACATTTACCGTAAGAACACGCTTGTAGATTTTTGCTGCTGCGGATGACGTTTTTTTATCGTATATGTTAACAAAATTTCACGTTACACTTTAAAGTTTCTGAACGTATGTTGAGATGAAAATTGAAAAAAAATTCAAATCAGTTTTAAATCGATCAATCTTGGTAAATAAAGTAAGTGGATTAATTTAAATATGAGGCGTATGTTAACTTAGATAATAAACAAAAATCATGGGATAAATTTTACAAAGAGAAATTCAGGAGGAAATGAAAGGGCTGATGAATACAGTATAGCAGCTAATGTGCACCTATCGCACATAACGAAGAATGACTAGACTTGAGCGCTTGCAGAATCCAGGTTATTGGTTCAATATAAATCTTATCACAAATTAAACTTGAACATAACTTGTAGATTGTCCTGAGAGTAACTGTACGTAATTGTGCCTCTATAGAGATTGACAAAGTTCTTAATTAGAAAATTAGGTGATTCATTATGCAGCAAATTCTTTTCAAAGCAAAACATAGCCTTCGACGATATGAAACTTGTTTTAACGAGATCACAATATTTGCAGAGCCAGGAAAACTGACCTCACTGCTAAATTGCTGTACAACTTTAAGTGATGGAAATAATTAACAGTTACCATGCATGAAGGTTTCTAAATTTGTCACTGCAAAGCCAGATAAATATCGCCCGAATTGAACACCGTCAACATTTTTTACTTGAGGTACTTGATTTTCTTCATTCATGGTGAGAAAGATAACTTTTTTCGATTTAATTTGAACAAAAATATTTTTAAGTTTTAAGCTACTGCGCAATCCGAAATTTAACAGCTTGTCTTGCAAACTGTAGCATTTGGAAACTTTAGACCGGCAAAAGAAGGACGAAAAATATTGCTGCGGAGCAACTTCACATTATTGCATTTTCTGCAGCCATTTCTGTGAAGCAATCGATGGAACAAACATCCACTGTAAATAAAATTCAAAGGTCAAATCAGGCGTGACGAGTGTACCATAGGCGGGCAGAAAAATGTTTGACGCCATTCAGCCTAAAGTCAACAGCAATACTGAAAAGCAGCCCACGGCAACAATGGGCCGTATTTGGGTGAGCGTGTAATGAGATGCAGAAACGTTCTCTCACGAGAATAGAGGTCAGAACCATCTACCTTTATTTTTGTGCTAGCTATTCTATTACTCGCCTTCATCCTATCAGAAATCGGCTCATGGTGACTGCAGTTCGATGCAGTGACATTCAAACAGCGATACAGATGACACGTTTGGCTTTAAAGCAGTGTGTGACTTTGTGCACCGTGGCTGTGTTTGTCCCAAGGCTGTCATTCCGTCAGTCAACTCCCCTGAGCGGCTCCGAACTGCATTAGGCACCTACGCAGCATTTAACATTTTTCACAAATCGTGTGTTCTGGCAATATGCTCTGCAGTAGTGCAAGAGTGGCATTACGAGAGACAGTAATCGATCTGTGCTGCCACTAGAACTACTGGCGTAATGACCCTAAAGAGCCTTACTGCAGGAAACTGCAGGAAAACATTGGAGACAAAACGCCGATTTTTGTTTAAGTTAGGGATTTGCCTATTCAGACTTACAGTAATTAGGTTTGGCTTTTGATCAGTGATTGAAAACCAGTTTTACTCAAAAATCAAGATTTTTGGCTTTAGAGAAAATAAATATTTGAATAGGATCTCTATGTACTTGTAGTGAGGATGTTCATAAAAGGTGTTCGCCCTACTATGGCCTCCTGAAGGGACCAGTGGTGTCATCAATTTTGTTCGATAGGAGCGTCGGTTAATAATGCAAGTAGTGATTTGCTTGATAAGAATAATTGCTTATGATGGAGAATATTTCCAACTACCCATAAATTGAGTAAAAAATTAGGTCTAAGGTTGCCTCAACTTTAAGAGCTTCGAGTTTAACAATTCTAGTACAAAACAAATAATTCAGGTACAAAATAATGAACTCTCCAAAACAGGCAGGACTCCAAAAGGGTTTTTATCTTGAATATTCACGAGTACCACTAAAATTTTAGTAGAACACAAAATTGCAATGCTTTTCACACCATCATAGGACTACAAGGATGCCGTAAATAATACTCTATGTTGTTACTTATTTTGCTTGGCACAGTCTCACGGAGCTGAACACGGAAATGCATCAATAATGCCACCAGCTATTTCTAAAACGTTAACCGAGATCAAAACTCATGTATGTTATGATTTATGCATGAAAAAAAATCGAAAAAAAAAAAACAAATTAAGCATAAATTAAATGTCTCGATGATGCCAAAAAAAACATAAAGTAAATGTCTCAGTCTTTGGGAGCCGCTGTATACGAGGAGAAATTCAATCTTACACTAAAACAAGAAATTAGAAAAGACTGGATTGAGGATATTGCGCATATTGAAGTTGAAAGTTGAGTAGTTGAAAAATCAGTTATTTAGTTTAAACGATTGGAATTTAGTTTGGACATTCCTAAAAAAATGGTCCGTTTGATGAATTTTTTATAGGGCATTGATACGGCTTACCTTGGTTTTGCATAATCGTATGGCACTGAACAAGAAATATTCTATAAGTCTACATTTTTATGTTTTTCCCTACATCCTTAGTTGAGATCTATAAATAATTTCCCTGCTTCACTGTTCTAACTTGCATGCAGCTGATGAATGGTCTCTGTTGCAGACCTATGATCGAGTGTTCCTATCACATCAGTGATCAAGTGATATGCAATGAATTCCGGTCACAGGGAATTGTCTATGAAAGGTTTGATTGCACTCCATCTTATTCCCAGTATGCTCAGCTCCGGAGGTCTGTTAACAATTTGAGACCCGTTGCACTCGGTCAATTTTTGTCAGGTGAGGTATTTTAATCGCGGATTTCCACCATGCTGATCAGCAGTCCACGGCAGCGAAGCGCCTCAATTTGGTCTCGTGGAATGAGTTCAGCGTGGTAGCTTAACCAGCGACGTCAAAAATTGAGTTCCAACGGACCATCGATTGGTTCGAACATCGATTAATGGTCCACAGGAGCATCAAAGGTTGTTGGCCTAAAAGCACTAATGCCGACAAATAACTGAGTCAGACTTCCGTAAAGATCAGAAGCGAGCAGAAAGAAAGCGTTTAGCGCCTCGCCTCTAAGGAGGCAACACATACGCCACGGAGGTCTAGGATGCAAAATCAGGCCCGGTCGTGTGGACGAGACGCTCTCAGATATCAGCGCCCGGGCGGATGGCGGCCGAATAGTAAGGAGCCCATTGGCAGCTCCCACCTTCGCTAAAGGGAAAAGGAGCAGTGAAAGGTTTCTATTTTTCTTCCCAGGAGTTTTATCTGGCGTCACTTGTGACTGAAGGAAGGATAGGAGAATTGAGATACAGCTGGGCTGGCTCACGGTCTCTACAGAGATGAAACAGGTTTGTTAGCTTTTGTCAGACGTGGCAGAAATAAGAGGAGCTGTTTGTCTTACATTTACTGCATTGGGATGCTCTCAAATTTGTGGATTTATTTCGCTCTCTTTTCAAAAAATTAATTCTTGGATTTAACAGTTTTACTAAATTTTCAAATTCAACATTCACTATACGAATGATTAATTTGATGAATGTTCTTAATATGAGAGATAATCAGGTGAAGATTCGAATTTTGACGCTCGTCTGTAAAATCTTTCAACCTAGCACCTGTTTCGCGAGCCGTGTGAGGAAATAAGACTAACTCTCTCACCAGAAGTGCATCCAGACCCCACACTTGAGGCTGATTTTAGGGGACAAAAATTCAAAGAACTTCAGCGCTAAAAATCACGACTAACAGTTATGGTAACTTGCTATGTTCTTACTCGCTAGAAGAGGAAAAACTTTGCTCCTACCGTATAGTCACAAACTAAATTTTTCAAGCTCCTCAATTATTGAGATTCTCGTGTGATTTTAGAAGTTGACTCAAGCGAAAAAATTTCGCCCAACACGGAAACTCTTTTAGGAAAGAAGGAACGAGTGCATCGCTTAAATGTGCTGCGAAGGAGCGTGGAATGGAAATGAGACTATTCCCGTAGGTGATTATGAAGAGGCGATAGTTTCTCAGTTCCATAATCATGCGCTCCAGCGCACTCACGGTGTTGATGTGTGAGCTAAAATTTAGTGAGCGCTGTAGGAACCAAATCAAGACCGGTAAACATCATCTTGCACTATAGTATTAAGAAATACGATTCTATAAGATTAGTAATGGTGTTGAAGTAAATGTGTGCTTTTATTGACACTGCGGCTGCAGAAGATTAGGAATAGTGTTGAAGAAAATGTGAGATTTGATGACACAGCGGCTGCCTTCGCATGAAAATACAAGAGATCGAACAAAGAGCAATCCCGTAAAAGTCCGTCTTACCCCGAGACTATGAAATGCATTATCGTCAAAATTATTTGAGGGATGACGCACTCCTACGCGCCTGCCGGTATTAGAGTATAAATAACTGCCTTGAAGTGATTTTCATTAGCTTCAGCAAAGTGTGTAGCATAAAGTATTAGCAGACGAGTATTAGGGTGACATGCAAATGCTGCATGATTTCTGTACCGTGAAAATTACAAAAGAGCCAGGGTCTTAGCGCTTCATTATTGTTCAAAACACAACTTTGAAAGATTTTACCCCTATTTCCTTTACTCACCGCGTCATTACCACTGCACTCTTCGTATAAAAAAATCCTCTTTCCTGTATTAGTGAATATATTAGCACGCCACTTCAATAATTGCTACGAACAATGGACGCAAGTTAGTGAGGGTTTGATGCGTGTAGACAAATTGAAATAGAAGTATTGTCTCCGATTTGTTAGAGAACCCTTATACTTCTATAGAAAATTTGATTCAGCAGCGACGGCGACAACAGTTTGCTATTGGTTATGTATCAATGCACTATTTTTCATGAAAATCCTACAACGATAGCAATCAAATTGAATAAAACTAAGTAAGGAAGTTTTTGAAGCAGCGCTTGGTCAATTTTTACGTAGAGCGCATCAGCCTAAAAATCAATATTACTACATTGTATCCAATAAAAATAAAAGGGTCAATAGATAGAGTGCATCAAAAGCATGACTGCCGTAGAAATGGAAATGAGTAGCAAAGCCGGGAATTGGAAATGAAGGATTCGCTCCTTCATTGTTTTCTGCCATCATTATTTGATGGCGAAGGTCTCGCGGTGAATCATGGCAAGTGTTGCAACAACGCCATGCGCCATCACGCATGCACATAATTAATGTTTTGGCGAGCACATCAAAGCCCAGCGTCCCACTGCCACCCCGGGCAAAATCTCATTTTGTGAGGAATTCAAGGGTTCCAATATTACGAAGCCTTCAGGCGTGGCGTTTATATTTGAGTAATTGATTAAATATGAAGCGCTTCAATATAACCATGGCTGCGTTCCGTGCGACGTTAATAATCTCAGACTTTATACAATACCACGGCACGATCGTAATTACGTGCACTGCCAGCAAAAACCTCAGCTTAAAAACTAAATTTTGCTGTTTTCTTAAAGTTTTATCTTAAGCCAAATAAAGCTTGTTTAAGTACAATCAAAAAACTTTACATCGCAATGTTGTGATGAATCAAAATTGAATTTTGTTCAAGCAAACTCTCATTTTAAGTCTATTTTTTAATCAAGTGTGAGAACGCTAGCAAATCTCCGCTGCCTGAAATTACAGTACAAATTCTTCTGTTGTTTTTATACACTCGAAAACCAGACATAACAAAATGATATCATAGTATTTTTGTGTGATGATTAGTAGAAATGCTAGGTGTTAGTTTAGCACCTGTAAAATTTTGAAAAGTAAATCTAAACAATTTAAATATTTGTTTTATGACAACGGTTGCCTTCTCACACTGTCGTGAGCAGCCGTGAAAATATTCGAGGTTTTATCTCCTCTATAAAGCATTTTCTTGTCAGACTCGAAGACACGTTGAGTGTGCCGATGGTGAGAGTGTGCCAAAAACGCCTTGTATGAAACCACTTGAAACTTTTGAGCAACCTCGAGTCCAAAAAACCATCCCAACACCTAGCTCGTCCCCCTAGACTAACTTTCCTTGACCCAGGTTAGAACAATTCAATTTTAGAATTTGACTCTGTACCCACTAGAGTGAGAATTGAGTAAAAATTTCCGTCGGAGGTGTATTCATTTCCCCTATTTCATCTCTCAATAACCATTATGGGGGCTTTATTTTTATACAATTTTCCACTTTGCGAAAAAGAAGTCGGTAGGTATTCAATGATGAGGTTAGAAGTACTCGTCCTGATTTTTGTGAGCTCTAGAATCCGATGGGAAGTTTTCACCGTAGGATCACGGTTTTCCAAGCTTCTAACTCAGCAAAAGACCTGTCATTTCTGCAGTTTCTTGAGAATTATCACTCGACAGCTGAAGTAGCAAATATATCAGCTATCTTCCAAATCATTTTAATTTTTAGTTTGTAAATCAAGAGAAACTGTCGTTATTGATTCCTGTTAAATAATCCTATCGTCCATCAAATAATCTTAATAATCCTACTTATCCTATCATCAGTAAGGCAGAGTTCGACTGACGCACAAAGAACGTATAAGCCTGTGCGCAAAAAATCAATGGTTTTGTAATACCCGAACTTGCATGACCGTTGGTAGTTAGTCAAGTTCTGTGTCGCCAAAATGAGTTCCAAAACTCGCAAGGCCTCTCAACTTAGTGAGCTGCTTATCACTTTCTGTCATTCAAAATCCTCAACTTCAACAACTTCTCAATCATTCATGCTTCCAAACCACTCCAAATATCTGGGCCGTGTCGTCGCCGTTCTTTTCATAAAATTAGGAGCACGCCGGTTCCTAAATTCAGTTCGTTCTACTCCACCATTTTAGCGGCTGTCTTTCTCGAGGCATTTCCAATATCTGGAAACAGATCACGTTCCCTGCCGCAGCTGCAGTCGGGCTGCACGGCCCCGCTTCTGACCATAAAGGACGACAGCCAATTAGTGCTCAACTAGATCAACCAAACGATTTGCGAGATCAGGATGCCTCGGCCGCTCTGAATATTGAATCCCTTAACTGGTCCGTAAGCAGGGTCTGCAACATCGTCGCCAGGAGCCCTGCTTGAATGCGTGCAAGTTTTGATCCCTTTTACTCAGGGCTATCTTCAACGCAAGTACCTGCCATCAAAATGTGTGAAAACGTGTGAGAACGAAGCCCAAAATATTTGTTTGAACTTCAGAACTTTGAACTTTGAACTTTATCGCGCTTGTGTACTTAACTCTCTTTTTTGTGCCATCAAGAGTATGGGATAATAGCTGTGGTGTTTGTTTGTGTGCATTTCTGCCTTTAGGGAATCACGCTTTCAGAAGTAATTAGGAAAATTTTTCGAATTCTGGCTTCAAGCGTTGCTTTGATGTTTGCAATATTTAAAATGCTCGTGCCAGTGAGGAAATAATTAGCATTTCTTTCAGTACGAATTTCGGGAAAAATGAATTGATAGTAGAGAATATTTCAGCATGTATTCCTCGTGTAAGTTTTTTTCCGTATCCATGATACAGTGACTGCTGGGGAAGTCCGAGCAATCGTATTTTCTTTCATTGCTTCTGGATTCTTCAAGAATATTTGTGATAATAGTCTCACTACCTCATTTATTTGAGCTTAATATTCAAATTACACCTCATTTCATAAGATTCATTTTTTAGTGTCTCTGTTCAAAGGACTGATGTTGGGAAGATTCAAGAAATAGCTAAACCTAGTACGTAGCCTTACGCTACCTAAATTACTGATTCGCTCGCTGCACATTTTCTGCTATTCGATAACTCAAAAACCGTCATTTTTTTCACCGCGGGTACGCAAGTTGATTTTTAAGTAAACACGCTATTGTGACGACAGAGTAAAGTAAATGGCGTTCGCCATTTATCAATTTTTTGCTGTGCAAAAAAATCAGTTTTTCGTAAAACTTTCGTTTAAAGTTCCAAATACTCGAATATTTCGTAAGCTGACAGAGATGTATGTAAGACGAAATACGAGTACAGTGAAACCCCGATAAACGTATATTTAAACAACTTATAATTCGACTACATTTGTTTATATTGTGATACCAAGGCTCTTGGGATAAGATAAGAACTATGGGCCGTTCCTCAATTAACGTAAAAAAATTTCTACACCGAAAATTGTTCACAATCT
>JACJUY010000425.1:69135-91231 GCA_014220935.1 Platorchestia sp. MABIK | reverse complement strand
ATTGTTAGGAATTTTTTAAGACTGAGCGAGGCTTCAAGTCCCTTTCACTAGATTTTAGCTCTAATTCGATTAGGAGTCAAAGAGAGAAGCGCAGGAGCTGGCAACTGGGACACTCTTTTCCAAGTTTGGATCCGTTTTTTTGGTAGTTCCTTTACACTTCAAAAAATTTATAGTGTGAAAACTTGGCTGTTTGGGTGCCAATACGGTGTGCCATTTACTTGCCTTCTAGCAATTTGAGGGTGATATTTAATTTCATTTCAATATTTCTTTGTTTTATATTTTAACGTCATTCTTATATTGAGGTTGAAGTTCTCATTTTCAAATTTGGTCGCTTTCCTTTTTATGTGCAACACTTCAATGAGAAATCAAGTTCAAAATAGCTAATTTCAACTGCAGATGAAGGTTAAAGCACGAGTAAAGCCCACAATAATTCAGCAGGGAATATATCTATTCAAATATTAATGTTACTCACACAGACCGACTCAAATCGCTTCGCGCTGATAGAACAACAAAGTTCCGTGAGTGAAGGTTTTGAAACTTTGAAATCTTCTCGTTCAATAAATTATTAAAGGTGTTTGTTTCAGTGGTGATGAGACGGCTCCAATCCTAGGAAATTCTTGCGACATCTTCTGGGCAGTTAGGAAATTGCAAAGCTTTTAATTGTTTTGCACGAGACATTTTTATTTACTCACCACGCGACCGTTGTAATACTGTTATGTGAAAGGATACTCATTTAAAATGCTCAGAGATTTTGAAGGCAAAAATTTAACTATAATTTGATTCGGAAGCGAACCACGGGGCGTTTAATTTTCTTTGTTCTGCGGGGCCGTGACGGTCATGATGATAATGACCGTGATGGTAACGATGATTATGACCGTATCGATAACGATCATTATGACCATGATGGTTACGATCATTATGACCGTGATGGTTATGGTCATTATGACCGTGATGGTTATGGTCATTATGACCGTGATGGTTACGGTCATCATGACCGTGATGGTTACGATGATAATGACCGGGATGGTCATGATGATAATGACCGTGATGGTAACGATGATTAGTACCGTATTGGTTACGATCATTATGACCGTGATGGTTTCCATCACTATTACTGTAATAGTTACGATGATTATGACCGAGGTGATCATGATGATTATGACCGTGATAATCATGACCATGGTTATCATGATAATAACAGGCGTGATGATTCCGATAATCATAACCGTGATGATCATGATGGTTATGACCGTGATAGTCATGATTATGACAAAGATATTTATGATGATTATGACCGTCATGACCATTATGATTAAGACAATGATGACTATGATTGTTTTAAAATCGATTGTTATGCTGCTGGTTGGCGCTGCATTAGTCTGTTCTTTTCTATGTTTTTAATTGATTAAATAATTTGCAATGCACTCAGACACTCGGTCGTTGTAATTTTGAAGTGAGAATTTGGTTACTTGTCTTTGTCGTAAGTAACCATTTTTTCGCAAGTGTACTTTTTGATCACATTCCAAAATTTGGTGACTTCTTGCGTTTGATATTCATTGAAAAGTAATGGTTTAGGCATTTACTCACTTATTTTCTTTAAGAAATTAGGTTCTGGTTCCATCGCTCCTAACACATCGGAATTAATTTACTTGCGTTTACTTAATCAGTTGAGAATGTAAATACCATTTCACCATTTCCTACGACTCTCTATTTCCTTAACGAGGCGTGAATCCCCTTTACAAATTGCTGAAAAGATCAGCATGACAACAACCATAATGAGAGTGCCTTAGTCCAATATTTTGTGTGTAATCAATTTACCTGCCGTTCCTGGGAAATCCCTGAATTTTTGATTTTCATGGAAGTTCACATTCTGAGTGCTAAAATGTTTTTCGAAGAATGCTCCGTCAAAATATTAGAAAGAGGCTCCTCGCTGAAAAATATTTTTAATAATTACTCAAGTCGATTTTCTCAAAGGAAAAGTAAAGAATCCGGTGTTAATACTCTTAAATATAAAAGTAGAACACGAACTTATGGACATGACCCAAGAAATGGAATAGCTTAGAAATGAAGGCTTTTGTTTTTTTGGTTTATCACAGTTGAAAATAAACAAAAACCTCCACTTCCGACGTACGTACACTCTAGCAGTGATTAGCCAACATGCTGTACGCTTACGTTGTCTTTTGTCGCTGAAGAATGTATTAATTTTAATTGTGCATGTATGTTACTTCTGAACTCTAATGTCATTTATTTGTCCTCGACAGTAAATCTAAAGAACGAAATGGCGGCTAGGAACACCAAAATGACAGTGTGGATTCGTCAGCATTTAGCTAAATTTTTGTTCTTTAAGCTCAAAGTTGTCAATAATTTCACCCTGAAATGTAAAATTCTCCAACGGCTTCATTTTGATTTCAACTCGGGCATACTTAACAAAGCTCCGCACATGCAATACATTCAAATTAATTTAGCAGCCATCTAAACATGGTGTTCCACTGATGCCTGTACTATAAATAGATAATACGATCGTTGTGAATACGTTAAAGATTGAACGGATCGTGACGTACGCCTTGATTTGCGTCACGACGTAGCCAAGCTACAGGAAATATCTCGAGTGACGAAACTTCCACCGGGGAGGAAACCCGGACAAAATGGGGGAAAATCACTTCAAATTATATGAGAGATTTGCCACAAATGCGAATATTGTTTGTAAACAGCGCTGAACTACTGACATTCCTCGAGAAACCTGTGTGTTGTATTCCAACTTTAACTGAGCTCGCTTGCATTTTGTGATGGAACATTGTTCTGCCTCGCGTACAGTTTTCTTTAAACATAACTTTTCAAACATTTTATCATACCCTCTTTGCCGAGGAATGAATGTATTTTGCGTTCTGATATTATCGAGCTCGAATACGTTTTGCGTCCTGTTTCAGAGCGGCCCGACTTCGGTAACTTGCGTTTTGATAAAGTGGTGTGCTTTTTCCTTGAGTGGCGTAAACTCGAGTAGATCGAGTAAACTCGCATCCTAGTCCAACTTTTCCATCGGAGCATTCTAGATCATAGCCGTCCAGTTAGATTCTGTCTAGGGCAGTGTTATACCCTAATTTTTTCAAGAAAGCCACTTCGGTTAAACGCATTGATTGAGAGTGCCGTAGCTGCTGCAGGTTAGCGTATTTTACATGAATTATATTTTAATTAACTAATTTATACTTTTTTCGAGAGTCGTGAATTGAGTCATCGCGAGCCGCTTGATGAATGCCACTGGTCTAGGGTGTCATTGATGAAAATCGTCTATGCTCCGGCGGAAAACTTTGACTGAGGTTTTTGCGCTACTCTATGACTGTGCTGTATGAACTGTACTGAAACACGCAGCCTATTGAGCTGCGTGAGAAGGTGATATAACAGAGGAGTGAGTTGCTTGGTCACAGTCGCTTGAATTTCAGATTGGCATATATCAATAAAATCAAAACGTTCTATAAAATTCACTTTCATCAATTTCCTTAGTGATCTGTTCTATTCTAGCCTTTCACATTATGAGAAACCCATCTTCATCGTCTGACGAATTTTAAATAGGTTCACTTTCAAGTAGGAAAATATTCTAGTAAAAATGTAGACGTCACAAGAAATTCATACAAGAGGCGTCAACATCATGCGGTTTATTTCCTCAACACAATCAGAAGAGTTTTCCCACAAATTTTTTGTACTACCTTCGGGCAAGTTTGCTTTCCATCTCTGTGTTTCGTTTGTTTCTAATAGAAACGACAATTTTGAAAAGCATTTATCCAACCAGCTGAATTTACAAGCTGCCGTAACTCGTTTGACCCTATTTTAGTGTGTTCCTAATTTCTTGTCTGTAATTGGTTCATTTCATGTCTATTTGGAGAGTGATGAGGCTTATTCATGACACTGTGAGATTATAATGAACTTTATGAAGACATGGCGTGGACCTCACACTGTAATCCTCTCCACTAATTAGCTGTATCTAATTCTCATGGCTAATCCTCTGATTATCATCACAAGGTAGCCGTATCTAATTAACTCACCGCATTACAGAACAGATTTGGAACTGATCTCTTGTCGATGACACTGATGTGCGGCTTCGACACCTTGTTTTCGATGAAGATGACAAAGATATTCTTCACATCTCAGATTCATTTGTGTACTTGGTGGGACACTTAATCCATTCGCGAATAATTGAAGAAGTCCGAGTAACGCACTTCTTCTTTTCCTCCCATTTCGCCGCAATATGAAATCGTGGAAAGGTATTAAGGTTATATTCTTAGCATCCACGTGTAATTTGAGGAAATCGTCGGCTCCATGAGAGAAATGAACTTTTACCTTTGTTTTCACTGCTTTCGTAAACCTAATTTTTTTTTTTTGCGCGGATGTGTTTCAAACGCTACCTATGTGAAATTATTTTTGCACTGATGTAAAATTTGAATCTGCCTAGTTTTCAGACTCTTCTCTTGATACCTGTATGTGGCAGTCGAGAAATTTTTGTATTCTACCAAACAGATGTTAAATAAAATGAGCCAAACTTAAAAATTGTGAAGCTAGAAACCGTACATCGCAGCCAGGCTCTTCCAATAGATTTATGGCCAATTGACAGGAGGGAAACAGCCTTGCTATGAGAGTCGCCTTCAGACTGGTGACAGACGCTCAAATGTCAGATTGACGCAGTTTTCGAACGGCTTTTTGGATTGCCCCTAAGATTAGCAGCAATTGTTTCATCATCGTTTTATCGAGGGATCGAAGAGGAAAATTACAGTAGCGCAATCCATACAATCAACGCTATCTATATGGCACGAAGGCCTTCCACCGTCTCTTTTGCATCCGTATCTGCTTCCTGAGCTAATTTGCGAACCTGAAGATATAAAATATATTATAAATTACTGTGGGAATACACTATCCATTCCTCACTCCCCATCATCTTCAGTTCAATATGGCATCAATGAATTTAAAGAGCTCGCCAAGCCGCGACTTCACCACAGCTAGGAAAGCCATCGAATGTTCTGGGTCAACTTCTTGGCAAATGAAACTTTCAGTCTGCTCTTAGTTGCCGTAGGATAATCGCATCAGCGACGTGAATTAATTCCATTTTGTTATTTAATGATTGCTATAACGTTCTTCCATTTATTTCTTTAGGCAAATTATTTTTCAGGACTATTTTGCTGTTCCACGCTTTTGAAGCAATGCGATAGTCGTGTATGATCTTTAGAATGATAAGACGTTTGGTGGGATACAGCTTATTATAAACTGCACTTCAATGATCAGAGATAATTGTTTTCTATTTAATCAATGACGCAGTGTGAGAGTATATCCAAGGCATAATTAGTTTGTATTTGATACGAAGTAAAAATTTGTAGCCGAAGATCAGATCAGATGGCCTTATTGAAAGCACTTTTAAAAGATTTCAAAATACGAATACAATTTGTCAATGCAGAATTCTCAATATTCTTGAACCGTACGGCTGTAAATTTCATCTGCGTTGAAAGATACTTTATGAATCTTTTTATAAAATTGTGAAAATCAAGAACAACTTGTGCTGTCCTCGAAGCAATGTTGTGCTGCCACGAAGGTAAGGTAACTCGAGCGTAGCTGAATCAATACAATAGAGATTTTTTTCTAAAAATGATCATTCCTGGAACGTTAAATTGGCTACAAAAAATTTTTGAAGATCTCTCACCCTTTGGAAACTCAGAGCTTATCATATAGCAATTTTCGTCAAGACTCCGGTATTTGTTAGAATCTGTATTCGCTTGGGTTAGAATTTTTTACTCTTTTTAGCGTTAGTAACCCTTTCATAATTTATTAGGTTACTATGCTCCATCCCGAGGAAAATACCTAAGTAGTATTTGTTAAAGACATGAGCGACATACGTATTTACATGGAGGGATTCTTACTTTCCAAAGCGATTACTTTGAAACGCACGAGACTATTCCTGTACAAATCGGAGTAGACAAGCAGCCAGATCCGTCTCTGATAGAGCATTCCCAGAATGACCATCTGAGATCTGAATAAAACTTCATTTCACTGCAAACATGGAGAAAAATTCGTCCGGGGAGAGCTATTTTCAGAGAACGTTTAATACAACTGAAGCGCTCAAAGTCACTACGACGCTTTCAAAGAACTTGACAAATTAACACTTAGGACAAGTCAGCAATCGAATATTCAACATTCATTGCGTCGGGATTTGAATACTTCACTCACCGAAACGCTGGTAATGTGAAAAAGCGGAACCAATACAAAAGTGTTTCCGGACAACTGTGATCATAACAATCAAGAAAGTTAAAGAACTGCTTGCTTACGAATAGTGAACTTAAATAGGAATGAGGTAACTCGGCATGCATGTTTTGAACATAGCAAAAGGCGTTAACTTCAACAAAATTCGTCGGACCATTGGTTAATGTCTCAAAATTTAAAGTCTATTGTACAATTCCAAAACGTCTACATAAAACGTCGTCTAAACGTCGTTACGTCTATTCTAAAGTTCAAAAAATTAAAACGACGTTATTTCGAAGTGAGCTTCTACGTTTTTTTCACGCCATTTGGTTCACATCAACGTATTCGTCATCGCCTCCACCAAATTTCTCTACGACGATTATAGTACTAAGCCAAAGGATGTGTCTTGATGATGTCTCATATATAGAATAAATCTACTCAGCTTGATCTACGGTGCGACATTTCGTCAGCTGCACGCGGGTACAGCTTCGTTTACGCACAGGTATCGCTTACCTACTCACTTGTTCAGTTTCATTTACTCACAGCTACAGTTTCATTTTCTCACAGATAGAGTTCCATTTACTCATGTACTGCCACAGCATCCAGCCATAGATCCTAAGTGCATCGACTCCTGATAAGTAGGTTGGATAGTGTTGGGAACGTTAGATGGTTGGTCTCATAATTGTGAGACCTATCATCTGACGTTCTCAATCCTTAATTATTCTGAACGGCGCATCCTCTCATGCCGGAAAAAAAGTTTCAAGCTTGAGTGACTCGTGTACTCGTGTATGCAGGAAAATTTTGGGCGCAGTTCATTCAAATTTTTGGTCATCACCTGACAATTTATGACTCGTGCGTTGAGCTTTCAAATGCAACGTTAGTCAGATCATGAGAAATTTCATCATCTAAAATATATCACAAAAAAAGTATATCGTTAGTGCAATTTTCGTTTGCATTGTACACTATTTAACATATTAGGGTTCCGTATTTCTTTCCCAATGAAGTAACTGTTTCTTTTTACGATCCAAGGTTTATTCATCCAATAATCTCATGACTTTCTAGACATTTCTAGCCCTTTCTTCAATCACCACAACGATCTTCTCGTTCATGTGCCATCCTGGTGTACTTATTTTTAAGATGCGGTTAGAAAAACATGTGACCAGCTTTACCCATTTTATTGACAATAAATAATTTTCCGAATGCCTTTCCTCACAATTTGGTTGTTACAAGAGCAGCTGCACCCAGACGTCGTCACCCAATAGATCTCCCAATTTTTTTAAGCTATTTCGCTCATACCTTCGTTGTATAAATGAACCGAAAATCACTGAAAATTTATCTGTAGCAGTCAGTTTTGAAAAGTATTGGAGTACCATTGACCCACTCGAACGTTTTTGGAGAAACCACACTCGTGAGCATGCCGAGGGATACTCATGGTGAACCTGCTTTACTTGTTAATTCATTTCCTTACTCAGTGAATGAAATTATTCGACATAGTTGAATTTTATGAAATTAAGTTACAATGGAAAACTTTTATACTTTTGTTTTTGGACCTAACGATAAATAATTTCACATCAATAGTGAGTTCAAATTCGAAATAACGGTACAAGCACTCACAGAATAACTCATGGTGTACAATCTCAATTGAAACAACTTAACTCATCAGATATACATGAGAGAAACAAATAAAGTAAACTTTACTGTCTATGACTACTTTGAAAAATGATTACAGTTTTGTGGAGAAAGGAACAAGTTTTTAATTGCTCGAATAAATTCTATTTTTGAAACAAAATTCTATTTTTGAAACAGAAACGTTAATAACTAGGTTTCATTATTACTTTTCCTAAGTAAATTATAACGCAAAAACAGTACATTGCAATGACTCAAGGTAAAATTTCTTCCCTCATTCATTAACAATAAATAACAACTCAGGGCTAAGTAACATGTTACACAGCGCTTCTCTATGCTCTCTCCACGACCAAAGGGGGGTCGAATTTTCGCGATAAAAAGTACCACCCAATTCCGATGCAGCAATTTTTTTAAAGAGTTTTGGACTCTGGGGCCTCAGCTCTTAGGCGCCTCAAGCTGTCTTGAGTTCCACTGATAAGTTAGTTTTTCTGGGCTTATCTAAAGTAGGGTAGTCGCTGGAGTCTCATTGTCTGGGTATGGCATGAGGGAATCTTGCTAGCAGTATTTCATCTAGGTGCTATCTGTTGATTTTTCGTTCAATACTGTTTGTAAACAAGTGTTTTTTGACTGTCATGTGGAAGAAGAGAGACTTGAATGGTCTTTGTGAAAAGTTTTCGCTCACGACTGACTGTAAAATTGTTTTACAAATCGAATGGAACCGTTTGGAAGATCATGAGTACATGAAGTGTGACGTGACTTCAATGGGAATTAGAGATGCTGTTTTTAGAGCATTGGCTCGTGCGATAAAATACACTAGATGAAGCTACTAACAAAATTCAAACTGGTTACCAGCACCATAACGCGTTAAATTATAGTGATCGTTGTACCTTCGCCAGAATTGTGCTCGAATCATTTTAGAAATCCTCCAATAAAGCTGTGAAACGCGTCGCACTTTCCTTTGTGTCCAAGTTATAAGGTTTGCGTTGAATCATTTGCTGTCCCAATGGAAAATTTTGAGCTGCATTCGCTTGTAAGTTTTCTTCAGATTCTCATGCGTCCCGCGAGGAATAGAAGGTATCCTGGGATGAGATGCTGCCAGAATGGGTTAATGGAGAGCTGGAGAAGGCTGTAGAGCGCCGAAAAGAGGAAATGGAGCACTGATAAAAGGAAGTAGAGCACTGAAAAGAGGAAATAGAGCGCCTGAGAGGGCTAATAAAGCGCCGATAAGTGGAAGTAGAGAGCCAGAATGAGTTACATGAACGCTAGGAAGATAGCAGGTGTATACAATGAAGATATACATAGACGAGCCGAGAAGATTGCCAAGTTGAGTTTTGGAAGAACGCCACCAGCGGCGGTCGTACGTGTTTTCTGGCGGGTGACTTGTGCGCGTCTCCGGTGTTTCGTGTTTCGATCAGGGTTCAAAAGATGAAAACAAGCATTGCAGTAAACGAATTTCCAGAATTTGCAAAAAATTGAGTGTCTGGGCGATTGCAACGGCTGTTTCAAAGTCGCGGGTGCAGGTGAGGGCAAAATTTATAGTTCTTATGTAAGCTCCAGGGCAGGTTACATTTACTCATTAAACACAATCTTAGTTCATGAAATGAAAGAGATGGGCACTACGGGTGACGTACGTTTCGCCATCTGCGAAAGAAAGAGAAAAACAGGTAAAATAAAACGAGATTAAGAGTCCAATTCCAAAAATTTAAAGAACAGAAATTGTACCCTGTCATTATTCACAACCTCCGACAAAGTTTCACAATGATAACCTAAATGAATCAACTTACGTTTGAATATTAGTGAATTAACATTATTGAATGAAAAATTTACCGGCATAAAATGAATGCGAGCATAAGTTTTTAAAGAAATTAAGTTAAAATGAGCATCAAGGCGATTTAAGTTCTACCTCATTTGATTATATCTAGACATACACTCCGTGGTGGTATGAAATAGACAGCAAGGTTTCATTCGTCCTCTGCAACCTTGTAAAGCTGCAACCAAAAATTTTGAGTTCAATACTCCGAAAGAATAGAAACCTAATCAGAACTAGAGAACTGCTGAAAGAACTAAGTTAAGTAATTAAAATCAAGAAGAATTCGACCAATTAGGAAATAGCTGAATATATAATCTGCTGTTTTTTTCGAAATATATAAACTGCCTATTAAAATCCACAAAGTTATTTCAAACGGCCAGTTAAAAAACTCCAACTTGTTGCAAAGCCTGTTAACACACACTAAGTTGTATCGAACGGTTAGTTAGACTGTACAAAGTTGTATCAAACAGCTAGCTAAAATCCATCAAGTTGTGTGCAACGGCTACTAAAACTACACCAAGTTATACCAAAGGACCAGTAAATACACCAAGTTGTATCAAACGGCCGTTAAATGTACCGCGTTGTATCAAGCGAACAGGTAAAATACCCCAAGTTGAATGACCAGACACCAAGGTCGCCTTATCTGTCGTAGCTGACACAGAAATACAGAAAACTGGCCCGTTGATGAGACACTTACGTAGACATGTTTGTTGTGATTGCTCACTCAAAGATACATGCTAAGGCATTCTTAAATTCCATTCACCTACATAGCGAAGTATTCAAGAGTATTGAACTATACAAATTCAATATCTCATTTTTACAATGTTGAATGATAAATAAATGTAATTTAAGCGAATTCTAACTGACAAAAAAATTATCCGAGCTGAATCAAAATATAAATGTGTAAATATTTCTACTAAGAGAAAATGATTGGCATCAATAATGAGAATTTCTCCTTCCCCTTCAATTTCCCAACCCAAATTTTTTTTGGGTTGATTGAAAACAAATTTTGTGTTGAAAGTGAATTTTAACGAAGTTAAAAATTGCCTGAACGATATAGATTTATGAAAATCATTCACGCGATTTCTTATCATGAAAAATTTTCAGGCAGCGATAACATTTTCTTAAACTCGAAATTACACCGGCTTTAGAGGCAGTGAAACAGCAACATTCATACTTTGTATATGCCTCAACACTCTCTAAAGCATTGGTGTGTGCTTCACGTCCACAATGTTTTACACACCAGTAATAACACAATCATGTTGACTCATTTCAACCGATATGAATCCGGTGAGCTTTTTTATTCAAAAATTTTCTTAAACATCGTAAACACACACAAATAATTTAACAGGATACCTCACCTACATGATGGGTCCCCTGACTCCGTTGGAACTTCCGAACTCTCCAGACGCGCCCACTAGCTTGCCCATCTGCATCGCCTCCTGCTGGTCCTCCTGCTGCACGTAGCTGCTGAGCACCTGCAGCAGGTTGTTGTAGGCGGTGGGGTTGCGGGCGAGCTCCTGAAGGAGGGCGTCGGACAGGGGGTGCGTGGAGCGCTTGCGGCGACCGCTGCGGGGACAAGAAAGCGAGTTAGGGACGCTTTCCTGGCCTACCAAGCGAGCGAGTTAGGGACGCTTTCCTGGCCTACCAAGCGAGCGAGTTAGGGACGCTTTCCTGGCCTACCAAGCGAGCGAGTTAGGGACCTTTTCCAGCGCCGCACTGAGAAATTTTGGTAATTTTTACCAATTTTATGGATGAAAAGGAGCATCGTTTGAAGATCCCATTGGTGAGTTTGATTCTAACTAATTCTGTCGTGGTTAGCAGGAGGATAGAATGAGATAAATTGCGCCGAAGCACGTTTGATGGATGGAATGGTGCATTGTTTGAGGTGTCTTTTGGGGAGCCCATTGGGGAGTTTGACTCTGACTAATTCTGTTGTGGTTAGAAAGGAGATAAAATTATGACAAAAATTTTTTAGAAGTGCGAATGATGGGAAACGGAGCATCGTTTGGAGTGTCTTTCGAGGAGTCAATTGGTGAGTTTGCATCTAAACGCTATATTGTGGTTGTTAAAATGTGAATAGAATAATAATGAACACGTGTTGTCTTGTTGAGTTACTTAGATGTGGTATTCGTCGGCGAGCAAAACTCCGAATTTACAATTAATTCTGCATTTAACCATTCGGGAGTGGAAAATAAAATTGAAACTCTTTCCATAATGAAAAAAATCAGGAGAGTTAATGCTTCTAAGCAAGTCATTTTGACGTGATTAGAAAAGGGAATACAATAATCATGAAAGCCAGTAGTTTGTTCTAAGCTTCCATGAAACACGCGAGTGCTAGATCGGTGATCCCGATTTTTCATATCTACTGGGATAATTCAGTTAGATTTTGAATAAATTCTAATAAAGAAGAAGCTGTTAAAGTTATATTACACGTAAGCTCTAACGGTTTCACTTTAGACAAACACGTGATTGATAACTTGAAGACAAATAGAGCGCCTGTTTCAAAGCACAGCAACACATCTCGCAACGACTACTCCAAGTGGATACAATTTTTCACCCTTCCTTATACACTTAGGAAACAAAATCATATAAAATGTGTAACAATAAGCAAGCTTTATCTAAACTTTGGATGTCCGTCACTGTTCACTGGGTGAGTTTTGTATATACAAATATATAAATAATGAAACGTTCGGACTCTTCGTTAGTAAGTTTAGTTTTTGTTCTTCGCGGTTCGTACCCGACCGAGTGAAGGCGAATCCTTCAATTAATTTCAGATTGATCTGCTCAACACACCAAATTGATATGCGATGGAAATTACATCGTCAAATGAGCTTTAAAAAATGACGAACTTCTGTAAGACAATATTCAATGGAAACTCAGGTTACAGGTTTGCAATATGAAATCCTACCCTCATATCTCCCAGAGATCGATCCATCCTCGAGGTGTGAATTGGCGCTCGACTTATTTTGAACTCCAACAAAGATTGATGTGATTCGATGCTGCTGCCTCTATTACAGACTGGGGTTGTGAAAGGAAGTCTGAGTTTCCCATCACGGAATAGCCACGTGGCGTCGCTGCAATGGCTCTGTATTTGTAAATTTGTGTGTTTCTGCCTGAGTTTTGCTGCTGAGGATTGAAACGAAACAGATTTACTTCTTGTTTGAGAAGGAATTTCCTTAATAACTTGAGAAACTTCTAAATTTCCTTCAACTATTAACTACATTTAGCGTAGGGGATTAGAATTATAAAATATCGCTCACAAAGTTGGTCTTGAATAAGAAAGAACCGTGCCTAGTATTTTTAATGCAGAATTTTGCAAGCGTCAGATACACTCTGGAGATTTATGGCCTAGAGATTGGAAGTGGATCACACTGTATTTTACTTTACACAAATACAACTTAAATTCTGCAGTGAGAGGGTGTAAAGACAAAGGAAAAATTCTCCTCAGCACAGTAACTAATTCATGCAGCGTTGCCATCTCAACCTACATTACACTCCGCAAATGCTAAGGTTTTCATTGATTTTGAGACAAGGGAGAATTACGTGCGTTATTAAGAATCCCAGTCATAATAACCCATGTTAGGTGCCACGCACGATACACCAATTTTATTGCAGCACATGCCAGAGCTCACACAGAAATAACAGCATTCACCCTCGTTGCTATAATTGAATTTAAACGTATTAAAATCGTAACCATCGAATTGGTAAGAAGTTGTAGATCTAGCAGCGGCATAACAACTAAATTCAGATAAGAAGTTTTTGATGTAGGAACATCATAACTATCAAATTCAAATAAAAGTTTAAGGTGTTTTTTGAGAGCTGAAACAAGTCGGCACAGCTGCGAGATTAAGTATTCATGCCAAAATACGTAAATTTTGCCATTTTTAGATTAAATTTGACGTCCAGCTAATGACTGCCCGGCGCCCTTGCCATAAGCTGAGTGGTTTTTCGCCGTAACTTTATCTGAAAAAGGGTAGAGCTGAAAATTTGGGTGAGAGAAAAGATCAATCTCGCGACCCTGCAGCAGCTACTTCTAAAGTCATCTCCCCTAACCGAATTGGTGTTGGCTCTAATTTTAGCTAGGAGTTGCCGTTCATTCTCATGTAATGTTCTCTCTTGAATCACAAACTACATAGATGTTTTAACGAATGAATGCGTCTCCCAAATACACCTAGAATTACAAACTTCTAAACGTAATCTAGACCTTAAAACTGGGTGGCTCAAAACGTTTATGGATTCATCTGAAAAGTTTCGCTGACACACATATATTGGGTTCACGTGTGGGGAATTATTGTGATCGAAATTTAAGGCTCACGTAACATACAAAAACTTCCAATATTTCTTGTCCTATTACTCCTAATTAAATTGAATCTAATACAATCATGATTATATGTGAATGCAGAGGAGTGAAGAAGGTATTTCAATGTTGACATATTGTGTCTCAGGTCAACGTGAAATTACTCAGAGCTTTTTTCACCAACGGTGGATATTCCGTGAAAAATAATAAACTGAGAAGCTCACTAAAACTTTCAAGACTCAGTATAAAAGTATTCATTTCATTACTCGGAATAACTTTTAGTTGCTGTGCCTAACTTTGAAACACATACGATTTTCCAGTAATGTATAAATACGTAACATGAAGGAATGAAAACAAGGAGAATAGCGCGTAAAATCGGTATAGACTAACCATCTAATTGAAAACAACTGCTTCCCTTTAGGAGTTATAATTCTAAGATTTGTGTTAAATTTATTGCTTACAAATATCCAAAACATGAAGCTTCCCCATTAATTTTTCTACAGAATTGCCGTAACTCATGTTACGTGTGATTTACCTCTTTGATCATAAATAAGAATCCCAGGTAAATTTCCTCTTCTCGCTAATGCATACAACATCCCTGCCAAACTTCCACTGAGAAGAAGCGAGCAAGAAAGCTCCATACTTAAAATTCCTCAGAAACACAAAAAAATTAACACATGTCTATTTTTTCGCCGTAATACTTCTTAAATGTGTTTACTGATCTCAGCCTGCTCAGGTCAGCATGTGACTGTGAAACCAGTTTGGCCGAGTTTGACGAGCAACTTTATGGAGGTAACATAATTTCCTTTCCAAAATCCAGTTCCGATTCGATGAATAGCTGTGAGCTTCGTTCCTTTGAGAGCGCTCGATGAATGTAACTCCACGGAAAACAGTCCCGCTGTTCAAATGCTCTTCGATGCCTCCGACCTTGCCCCTGGAACTATACTTCTCAGTCCCATAAACGCTCCTTCAAATTTGCATGAATAGAAGTTTTTGAAAGCCTTTGGGCTCCGGAAAGACCATTCTCGTGAAGGAAAATTTCACTTCAGATTCTTTGAGCTGGGGAAAGTTCAACAATGACTGTCGCACGACGTATGTTTTTCGAGAGGAATTATTTCTCGCTTATAAGATCTGCATGCACATTTTCCTTGACTTCAGACACGTGTTGATTTTCTATCATATCATTCAACTAATTAAATTGTGCTAAAATTGTTTGAATATATAGTTATTTTACAGTTTGGGAGGCTGGAAAATATTCTCTTTAGTGATAGAGAAAATTGAAGCTTAAATTTTGAGGTCGTTCAGAAATATTTGTAGGAAAGTTGCCCACATTTAAACTATTTACTTGATTTTAATCCCTTTTAATTACAGAAGCATTAAAAAATAAGCCAGCCATGTAAAACAATATATCCTTTTCTCTCTATATAGAGGGAAGGAGTCATTGATAGGGAAAGTAAAAAGCATACAAATGAAAATCGCTAAAGTCTCCCTAAGTTTCTTATACGTACAGCTTTCGTAGCGCAAGTTCAAAAACTGATTACTCCAGTTCGCTTGAGAGATTTTAAGCTGTGTAAATGTGAGGCAAGTATCAGGAATCAGAACCTTTTTGTCTCGGCGGAAATTCATTCTGGTAATGTGTGTAAAATGGGAATCCGATTCTGAAAGCATCGCATCGACTTTCAGTATCGCACCTCTTGTCATCTTCTTCAACAACCGGCGAGGATGTGAGGCGGAAGATTTCAGGTTCTTTTTGAACTACTTTTGCCCTTTCGAAAGTCTTTGAGAGGAAAACATTTTTGGTGTAATCGCCCTTTTAGCAAACGTTTGAATCGTTCCTGTAAATTATGGAGAATATAATGAGAAATAAGAGAATGTTCAGTATCGTTGTAATGCCCTTCTTTGCTCCCATTCTTAAGCAACATCTGGGCCAATAGAGCGAAAATGGTGAGTCATTGTCAGCATTTAAAGAAACTTCCTCAAGATGGAGATGAAATGCATGTTTTTGACAAATGTGCTCCATAGTATAATTTTACTTCTGTACTTTTCTCCGTCTCACGCATTGTGTTTTTATGCGTCATTAACGTATTCTCTTTCCAAGTATTTTCTCCATTTGATAATTCTTGATGCTCTCCTCAAATACGTAGACGGCCAATCAGACCCAAGTCACATCCGCGTTTTCCTTGAACAGTTACATAATAGGTTCACTAAACCTAATTATATAATTATTTAGCCTCATAGGATCGGTGTGTGGCTCGAGACTCACTCATAGCCAACAAACACAACGCTGTTTCCAACCTCAAATTTTAAAAGCAATAAAGATGGTCTGAAAACTCTGAAAACAGCAAGAATTTACATTTATCCCAATTTTTTAGGGCGTCCTGCACAAGTCTGAAATTTGATATAGTTTCAAGTCAACCTGATACATTGTTTTACTTACAAAAATTCATAGTATGACTCTGATGAGGACGTTAGATTCTGTTGCCCGTGGCGTAACTCAACTCAAAAGTCAAAGTGTCTTTTCTCGTGACGCGCGGTGCTTCTCTCATCCCGTGTTGCGATCTACGAACATATTCTAGAGCATCAGCGTTTTTCTCTGCGTGCTGCAAGACGTGGGAAATACTGCCTTTGATTTCCTTCATTAAACCTATTCGACTGCTAAGGATCTGTTGTTCTGCTCAAAAGATGTTTTACTGCTAATTTGTACTTGTGTGTATTTTTATAGGCACCATTTAGCCCCTGTATCATTATCTAAATTGATTTTTAGGTTTATAGTGATCGTTAGCGCACTCTCGAACTGCATCTCAACGTAGTTCAACCTTAATCTATTTGAAAAAAATCGCACAACGCATAAGTGAGCTGCTAGTTACAAGGAGACAGTTCAGAGAAGCAGATCTCTCTGTCTTCAACAAATATTTTGAGAGAAATTTAACCAACAACGAGGAACACCATTTGATAAAAAGGTTTTTCACAATTGCCGAATCCGAACGTTGTCAAAACACGACCTTTTAACATTTGTTGCTAAAGCTCTTTCAGCTCTGTAGTCGATTTCAAAATTTTGCATGGCTCCATAACGATGAAAAACAACTTGTGCAGCCCCTAAATGTGACCTAGGATAAGATTTCTACAAATAAACCCTCCCAAAGAATAAAATTGTTTTTCTGGGTTGCGTGTCGCTTTGTTACAAGTTAAAGTAGCTTGCAGCGCTTGCCAAGCACGCCCATGAATGATGCGTATTACTTGAGGTGCGACACCCAGGAAATGCGAAGCATGAATAAAATCTCCCCCTCGTCAGCTACGTGAGCTCGCGTGTTGTTCCAGCGCCCCAGACCAACAAGTCCAACAAAAGCGCCTCAGCAGCGCACACATTGGGCAAGACTTGCCTCGTTTCCATCATGATTTCCAGATTATTTTCCAGGCCTTTTGTACTGCAATGAAAACCTGAACGAGGACGTACTGTCCTGCCACGTGAAGGATTATCAAACAACTCACGTCATCGTAGCAGTACAAATGGCTGCGTTTGTCTTCTAAGTTTACTTGGTTACTCAACATGGAGCCCTGCTAGTTCCTGAGTGTCAGAAATATCTTCGTAGGGCTTTACTTCACGGTATTAAGAAACGTCAGATCCTTCTTCTTAACTTGTCCCTCATATTTTAGGAATCGTAAATAATAGAAGCCGTTCAAGGGCTTTGAAGATGAACTAGAAGTTGTAGCTGAACCCGCCCGAAAGAATCTCTATGATGTTCGAGTTTAGGAGGTCCAAAAATATTTTTACTAGAAAAAATTGATTCATGGGAAATGACAGTGGATTACGAGAGTTACCTCTGTTCTGGATATTTCTGTATTTTTCATAACCTAAAGCAGTTTCTCCTAAAATAGTCCCATTGACAAAACCCCGTCGATTTATAACTTCTGATGCTTTATAACATCTTCATGTTCGTACTCTTCAATAAAGCTTATGCAAATCAATACTTCAGAAAATTATCATTACTAATACATTTTTCCATCTACATTTACGTGTTAGACATAATGTATAGCTAAGCCTGTGTTCCAAGTGACGCTAGTTCATTGCCGTGTTTTTTCCAAGTTATGTTCTCAATAGAAAGTTTTTTACTGGTTTATTAACTGAAACGTAACTAATATTCTCTTGTTAGTAGAGCCTAAACCTGCATTATTCGCTCTCAAATCTGCTCTGAAAATCAGAAATCCAACTCATAGCTTTCTCGCATCTTAGAATCGACTTTTCCATGATGACCTCATCAAGGCGTACATCGCACACCTGAGCAACTCTGCACTAGCGACTCACTTATCCAGCGCCCGCAAAACTTCGTTATCTCGAGCGTCTAAGTGCCGCTGTAACATTCCCTCAGAGTCCGTAAGGTTGATGGGTCTCATGAGATGGAATACTCCTAAACTATACTCGTTTAGTTCCACATTCATTAGCTTTCCCTCAGATCCATTTGCATTCTCAATGACCCATTAGCATTGCCTTTGGTCCGCTGCAGCTCCTTGAGGTCAATTACATGGAGAGGAGATAACTCTAAGATGTGAGCTTACGTTGAAGCTGGGCTCATTTCAGTCTAATCTGCTGTTATTATAACTGCAAACTATAGCCCGTGAAGAGAAATATCATTCGTTTATTCCTAGTGATTATTTTAACTATTAACTACTCGTATGTCCCCCTGAAGGGAATGTCATACGTTTACTCAACTCGTAAAAGAACATGAAGTAATTATCTATTTTGTTATCGGCATGTATGAGAATCCTGCACAAATCAACGGTACACACATTTACATCTCATTAACTTCATTGCTGTCCCAGAAAGTAAACATGTATTTTTTTTTTAAATTCCCAAATATGTTGCTCCAATATTTCCTAGATGCATGTATCGTAAAAAATTATAACTTTTTTACAACTCCTCATCTTTAAGGAGAATTATTTCTACTTCTCTAGAATACTTGGAGTAGCTTACTCCTATCATTTTATTCCCATCACATTGAGTGGTAGCCAATTTTTGAATGGTACACGCTTCCGTTGCGCAGCTTACCTATCCAATGGTCAGCATGTATGTTGTGCGGCTGTAGCATGCGTATTGTGTAGCATACATTCTTCATGAGTAGCATGCATGTTGCGTGGCTTGTGCATGTGTTTGGCGCAGCTTGCATGAACAGTGTGCTTTCTGTTTTGTTTAGCGTACAAATATTCTATGAATAGCATGTACGTTGTGTGGCTGCTGCATGTGCATTGCGTTGCCTTCATATTCAATGTGCAGCATGTGCGTTGAGTAACCTAATATTCCATTCCTAACCCCTTATTGACTGGTAATTACAAGATAGCTAACTTACTGTTTTTAATAAGTGTGCCCCGCGAAATTATTCCACTACTTGCTCCGTATATTGCGTGACATGGTATTCCATTCCTAGCTCCTGCATTGTCAGGTAAGCTCATGATCTATTATTCACGATGAGGAGAGCTAATTTACTGATTTTAATCAGTGCGCCTCGAAAAATTATTTCATTTCGTTCTACGATTCATGGTCGTGAGGATAACGAGACAAGTGAATGACAGCGACACGACAGTAAGTTTAAAGTACTTAACCCCGAACTAATGCAAAAACGACTTGACCGTTCCTAAGAAAACATGCCATCCTCATATTTGCTTCTTTCAATTGACATCGCTTGGCGAGCGCAGGAGGGGTGGGCGGTTTAATGATGAAACTGAAGTGATAAGTTCATGAATGACTGCTAATTGTGACAAGCGTCCAATTATTCCCAAAAATAGGCTCCACGGTCATCAAACGAGCAAAAGAAGCAAGTTTTGTTCAATTGACACAACAGTTTGATGCTCGTTTAGAGCCCAAGGAAGTTTCTTCTTCGTCTTTTTTTTCCTGCTCGTGATCACTGAAGTTGGAAGTCTTCTCTCGGTCGCAGAAGCTTTGCGAACACCCTCCTTAATTGGAGCCCTCAGGAGCAACTTCTAAACGTATCATTATGATCTAGTAGAGTGGCTCATTTCCATCTAGGGTGGGTGGGCCTTCCAGAGTTGATTTTCGGTCTCCAAATGCGAAATGTTGTTTTTGGTTCATATCTGAGAGGACTCAGTGATGGATACTCATTGAGGTCGGTGATGGGTTTATCGTTGCTGATCTGTCTTTCTGAACTAAAAATGCTCTAAGTTTCATTTAAATAAGATTCTAAGTTTCATCAACATATTTAACCGTTACATGTTTCGGGATGCATTATTTAATTTCAAGTTATTTGGGAATTAGTCCTATAAATGAAATTGTTCGCTAATTGATTGGATTCGGTTCTTGCTGTGACGCGCTTATGCTTGTACACAAATGACAAACTTTCAAAATCCCGATCCTGATCTTTGAGGTAGCATAAAAACTAGGTTTGGACAGAATGCGAATTGATGGGAACTGGTATTGTCATACAAAATCGTCTTCATGAATTTCGAAAAGTAGTTTGCATGTATGGTAAAATCTTGTGAGGTTCATGAAAAAAATGCCGTATGATAAGGTTTCAAATAATAGAGAAATCTACCCAAATGTCTGATGAATAAAATTTGAAAAAAATATTGCACGAATGGAACCGATCATTTCATAGTGAAGTTAGCACGTTTATTGAAAACGAAACTAAGATTGGCCAAAACATCTAATGTGCAATTAGATAAACGAAAATTTCCCAATATCTTTACTCACAATTGATAGAGAATAAACTTTTGTTGATGTTAGCACGATGTGAACGATGAGTTTATCTTCCATTTGTTAAGACCGCAATAAAATGTCCCGGAGTTATCCTAGTTTACCCCTCAATCATTCGCGTTCTTCGACTGTAATCAGTATTTTGCTGACGTGTTGTCAAGAGATATAACAAGCGAATCTGAGAATGAGCTAAACATTTGCCATGTCACTTAAGATCCCATCTAAAATATTGAATTATAAGTTCTTTTTTGCCACACATGCTCGGTTCGAGAAGTTTCTCATCCTACGTGATACTCTGACATGTTCACTGACGTGTGCTGCCTTCAGAGAGCGGCCACAACTCTGAGTCTGACCAAGGCCAGCCCTCCAGTTGCGAGGGGACTCTGTCCCCGCATTTTTGGATTCGATTGGAATTTTTTGGAACATTCAAGGCGGGAGGCCGCCAGACCGAACTTGCTAAGACTATTATTTCTCGTCTGAGGAATTTTTTTACGCTTCGTTTGTTGTAACCAATTTATAAAATTCGCTACGACTTTTCTTTCTTGTAAGACGAATCTCAAGTCGTTTGACTTTGCTATGTGCCGAAAGCAATAATTAATTTGATTATAAACTAAGTCTGGGGTCACAATCGAAAATGTCTTGTAACGTACACAATGTGAAGTTATCGAATGCTGTTTGGTTAATGATGCGTACCTGTACAACATTATCCCCATTCATTACGAAGAAAAAGTTGAAATGAGAGTTGAATTTTTAACGAAGATTTTCCCTATGAATTAACGGTCAATTCTGTGGCATTTCGATTTCAGTTAAACAATTAAATTATTTTCAATTAAATTATTACTCAATTAAATTAGTACTCCAAATGAATTTTCACCTAAATTAATTTTCGATTAAAATGAATACTCACATGGCATGGGGGTCAATGAGGCCAAAGCCGACGGGCATCTCAGCCATGCGGCGGTTGTTGACAGCCATCGCCAGCAGCGTCTCCAGCTCAGCCAGTCGCTGGTCGCTCACTCGCTTCTCGAGACCCAGGCTGGAGAAAGGATTTATGATTCCAATCATGCTGATACACGTCAAATGACCCTTAAGATTTTCAATATCTTTACGATTAATTGTAGGACGTGATGACGGTTACTCATCAGTTGAGACAATATCCATTTCATTCACCAGGGTTGAGTGGGGAATTGTTGCAAGTTGTTCCTTTTCCCGATGGAGAGAAACACTGGGCTTGCAATGAGGGGTGGGAAACCCTTTAAAGGAAAAGCGAGGGCTTTTAACCCTTAAGTTATGACGAAACGCTTGAATTGAATGGCTTTTTAAAAGACGGCATCGTTTTCTAAAGTTTTTCAATTTTGCCTTAACTAAGGCGTGATGAACAAATTAATATTTCATTTCGAAACATATTAATATTTCATTTCGAAACAAATTATTATTTCAT
>JACJUY010000425.1:18129-68390 GCA_014220935.1 Platorchestia sp. MABIK | reverse complement strand
TCAGCTGTCCATACTCGGCCATGTCAGTGACAGATGACAGGCTCGGCCGCCTGTGTGCTTATGAGAGCGTTCTGCTTTTGCAATATGTTGCGATAAGGCGTCAAGTGACAGTCAACTTCCTAAAAGCTAAAGAAAAAGAAAAATAGTTTTCTACGAAGCAAAAACTTGCGATACTAAGTCATTGTGTGATGCTAAATTTATAAATTTATCGCTAATCCACTCGAAACACACGCTGTACCGCAAAAAAAAATAGGAGAAATGAGGGCGTATAAATACTTTCCGTATAACGTAGGGAAAACCCGCGTCAACTTACAGTTTGTGCGGTGGCCAGAATTCTGTTTTCTATTTTCGTTCCACCAATGAATAACTAAATGTGTTTATTGCTTATCTACTACCATATCCGTGCTGTAGCATACTGTTTGTTAAAACTCCTTTTCCAAGGGGTAGATTCCCAAACTTTTGACTTGACGTGCGTGTTGTTCCTAGCTTATGTCACCGCATCATCTTAGTGGGAGCCATAGCTTCGCCACTGCTACTGTGTTCGAGTGGTTATCGATACATAAATCGATTGCTTAGTTCATTACTTCCTTATAATATCATAGCCCTAGGTTGTATTTTATTGACTATTTTTTAAATCTTTGTTCTTCCGCTAGAACTCCCACTTTTCCCTAGGAGATTTTATATCCTGATGCGAGGCGAGGTGCTTGTTTGTGATCCGTTCAGTTTTACGAGCTCCTCTCTCCAGTTAGCACCGTTCATCGTGGGATCAGTGCGTCGGAGCTCAGTCCATGTCCTTTCATCCCTGCTACTTCTCAACCATGTATGGGGACGTGTTGGGTGTAGTGGGACTGCAGGCTAAAGGGTTTGACGATGTACTGATCAGTCATGAGTTGCGAGCTAGCCTGCTCTCAATGTCAGTGTTTAGTTACTCCTTAGTTTAATTATAAGATCTGTTAAGAACACTGTTCATGTTTCTGTGTTGACTGGTTTGGTTGGTCTCGCCTTTGAGTTTCTTTTTTATTTCACGTGGATATCTGATACTTTCCATCTCATTTAGCTGAGCTTTTCGCGATTTTGTTGTCCGAACTAGAGATAGAATTTTCAAATTAGACTAAGCCTTTCATTTCATTATTCTCATTTTTAAGATTCGTTCCTTTTTTGCCTGTGATTGAATTTGGTTGTATGAGATGTCCTCAATTCTTTCTTCACAGCTTTGTGACATTCAGTCGGTGTGATCTGGGCCAAAGTCACCTTTCAAAAGATTCAAAACCAAAGCTGCCTGTGTTTTATTACTCAAAGACTTAGGTAGCTAGTAGATATTGGGCCTTAGAGCTTGCTAACAGCGAAAGTTGTCACCCTGAGCGAAACTTCAGAGAAGCAATGTGAAGATTAATTCAGTTGTACAAAAGTTGATAAACTTTTAAAATTCTATCAACTTTCAGCGTTCCATAACAAAGCTGTAGCTCAAGTAAATTCCCGTTACAGATAAAGTAAACTCAAAATTACATCGTGAAATTAAATCTAAAATTGGAATTCATTCTATCCAACATTGCGGTCATGATGGCAGAAAAACGCTACAATGAGTTGTCGTTATCCCAACGTGGAATTAATTGTTCTGGATTCGAGTTATAAGGTCAAAACAAACCGTGTTTGTCGTAACGCTGCTTGTGAGACTCGCTCGTAGTAATGGCGAAATTGTTTAAATAGTCTATGGTGAGATATTTCAAAATATTTGTAAATATTTTGTGCATGGAGAGACATTAATAGCATCCTCGCATTTTGTCTCGCTGCTATGTGCAAGTGCTATTACGATTGTTAAGTAACTCAATATCTTTGTGAGGCATGAAGTTTGAAGTTTGAAAGTTTTTAATCCATATCTTCTGATCATTCATTTAAACACACATTCAGTAACACAGATTGAATGTGAAGCACGTGCATCCAGCAACAGTCACTCAGAATCGAAAGTTTCCATTCGAAATAAATCGAAACTCGGCTGTTCCGATCATTAAACACGCGCAGAAGAATGCCTATTAAGTTTAAATTAAACAGACTGCGCCAGTGAGGGGCAGCAGATGCATTCATCGTAACCCAAATATTGGCCTCCATTTTTCCACACGGAATGATTTATTATTGGAACCTCAAACGAACGTGCGGATAAAAATGTACGGATTTCCCCTCAATTGCTTAACTGTATTGATGGACTAGGTTTAAAATTTAGTTAATTAAAGGAATTGAACATTTCCATAAAAGTGTCGCACACAGCCAATTATTTAAAACACGAGTCAATGTTCGACCTTGGTGTAACGAAAAACGTTCGTAGGAAAAAAATGCACACTAAAGAGTAAACTAATTTGTACTGTACAAGTATCGTAAAAGAGGTGCTGGAAATTCGAGGTTTCATTGTTTATGCTATTTTCGGCTGCTGCAAACTCAAGTGTTTCCAAATCGTTGATGTCGATTAAAAATTACCAGAACAAAAAATTAACAGCTCACATTGCACCCGCAGCTACTGAAGGTTTTTTATTTTACTTTCGTAATTTCATTTCATCTTGTCCCTTCCATCAAACGAGAGATGCTGCTTAAACTCAAGGGCTTTAAATATATTATTGTCAAGTGTTTTCAATTATTACTAGGTTCCACAAGATCATGGGGATAAATTGAATGATTTTCTTCGAGTCATAACTTTTTAAAAATTTATAGAAACACATTATTCTGTTACAAATTGTTGGTACTAATTTTTCGAAAGGAAAGTATTGATGGTTGCTCAATTTTAGAAACGGTTTTCTGTTTCCAAATTATTGCATTTGTAGTTCTCATACATTCCCTGAAAGAAATTTCTTCCGCTGTTATTTTTGAGTTTCAAACGGCATTGCAAAAGTAGTAGCGTTCTAGTCTCTTTCCCAATACCGATGAAGGACTCCAAACCCGATCACCTGTCTCACATGTTTTCTGCCTCCCCTCGTGACATCGATCGTGTCTCATAATTGTTGTCGAGGCAGCAGTCTTCGCTGACCAAACGAGGTATTGAATAGCGAGATGTGAGACCTTGTCCTGTCATTTGTCGGGGAAATACTGTAACTTTGACCGAAAACTCTTGATCACAGTCCTTGAGATTCAAAATTAAACTCGTTCAACTCTTCCGTAGTTGCGAAAGAGCAAAATTCAACCAATTGTTATATTGGAGGTCGATGTGTTAGCGAAATGCTAAGATGACGACACAAAACAAATGAACATCTAAAAGTGGAAGCAGCGAACTTCAAATTGTCTAAGAAGCGCTCAGGGATTTTATCTATGATACAGAAATGCAACTCCCGACATGCGAACGATGAGTGTAATCCAAGTTTTCAAACTGCCCTGACTTCAATAAAACGTCTTTCCTTAAAAACACAAACCAATCACTTTCCCATCTCAATTTTACCTCGCTCAGCGACGATACATGATCATGAATCTGAGTACTTTGGCAAAAGATTTCGTAACATTTGGTGAGAAAGCTCTGTATGCGAAGAAATATCAATTAGTCCAGAAAATGCTTGAAATACCTACTGGAAAGATTGAAAGATCAGAAATGCCTCATCTCGTAAAATGTGAGTAATATTTAGAGTTCAGGCACAATCGGTCAGAGGAAATGAAAACTGTTCGAAAGAAATTGAAGCGTTCTTTGCTACGCGTAGAGTTGGGGTTGGGGAAATGATAAACTAGTTCGCCTTGAAAGCGACACAACTGGACTTGGAACACGAGTGCACCGTCCAGCTTCGTAATTACCTAGCCGAAGTACCAACTGTTGAACACTTAGCGCACGTTAATCGCATTGCTTGCCTCGAGACTGAGGATTTCTAACTCAGCGAGCTGATGAAGCTTATTTTGACGCTGGAAAGATAGCCTGTCATTAACTAAAGTGAGTTTTGATGACTTGTTTTCCTTAACATTCAGAGACAGGCGAAGTTGATGGACAGTGACTGAATTTAATAGAATTTTGAACCATGTACGAAAGTATCGCTCTGTTATTTTGTTCACGTGTGATATCTCTCTGCTAACAGGGTTCTTGATGGTATGAGCACGACAAGTATTACAGTGTGTGCAGAACTCTTTCCTATAGGAAAATTAACCAATAGAAAAATTGAGCAAAACGAATTTTAAATGGGAATTTTGAGGCAAAGCCATTTGGTACAGCGTACTAACCTGTTTATTTCAAGTTCTTACAGAAATACGATATAATTTTAGGCAAAAGCGTACCAATGGTATTTAGACGAAGTGACAACTGTCTCGATAGAGCGCTCAGCTTCACGGAGTAGGAGAGAGAGTTGCTGATCTAATTAGGTAGAATTTTATAAGTCTCTGACACACATGTTAATATGAAATATTAATTGATTCTGGAGCAAGGCGTGTCAAATTTGCGCATCACACACACGTGTGTGCGATTCGTTGGAAAGGATTCATATTCAGACTTTGTGTGGTTGGTCTGCCCCAGTGAGACAGACAGTTTAACGTCGTTTGGTAAATAGGACCACAACTGGTAATTAAAATCGCGTTTCAGTAATCTGACTTTAAATTATCGTGGAGAAGGAAGTTTGCTGTCTACTAGAGCTGAAAAATTGGGTGCATCTATGCTTTTAAGTTCCCCGGTAGTTTCCATCGTTAAAGACTGTATGAACATTTTTGCCTTTATTAGCAAGAATTACGTAGGGGGTGAATGCATAAATACGATTAAATTCTTGCCTCTTGTGCAATACCAGCACAGCGTCCTAGAAGCTCGATTGATAAAATGTTATTGCAGCATCACGAGGAAAAGGTTGGTCAACACAAATTATCTCTTTTTAGTCCTAAATTTCATATAAATTCCAAACAATTTTGTAGAAGCATTCATCTCTTTTCTTGCGGTGCAAGAAATCTCAAGAATGTCGACATAAAACACAAGAAGCAGCCTCCAACTGCAGTCTTCTTCTATTCTCCTTAGCCTGCGAGCGACTTCCTATTAGGAAAAGTATTGCATTTCGCTGCCAGAAAGTTTATGCATCTCAATCGGGGTCCGATGAAGTTGTCTAATAACACCCTCAATATATACATTTATTTTTACCCCATGGCGCACACAGAAGCACTGTACTTCCTTCATCTAGAATCCATCGAATTTTAATTTAAACATAGAGAGTATTGCATTTGTTTAAAAATTGATTTAGAAAGTTCTTTTTCTTTTGGTAGAAACACTTTTCAAGGTATGATTATTTCAATCAGTTGTAACTTACTGGTCTGAGTGCCAGAAATTAAAGCATTAATTTACTTTAGTAGGGATGTGAGTCAAATTTTCAACAGTGATCTCTGTCAATGGCAATCTTAGCGTTTTCATTGGAAATTACAACACGATCGCGGATAACTTTGAGGTCACATATTTTCATATTAAACAAATCAAGGAACGAAATTCTCAAATAACTCTAGTGAAAACTTTGTTGCTCATAGCGGATAGTAAATTTCGTTAGAGGCTTGGATACTCATAGGAGCAAATTGAAGATTCATGTCCTATGAGCAGGATTAACTACAAAATGTCATCATTTCAGCTCAAATACCTTTGTGTAGATTTACAATCGTTGTTTAGTCGAGATATTAATCCGTAACATTTCACCCCAATTTTGGACGCAATAGCGATCCTGATGTTGAAGTCGAACCAGTCTCAATGTCTCTTATTCAATATATCACTTTTAATGTCTCTCATTCAATGTACCAGCTTTAATGTCTCTCATTCACTGTAATTTTTTTCGGAGTTTTAATAACTTTCTGCTTGAACTGATGATGGAGATGCACCTGGATACGTTTCCTGGTTATATGCGATTAATTTAATTGAAATTTTCTTTGTTTTTGTGTTTGTTATGCATTACAGTTTGACGCAAATGTTTTGGTAAACAATTAGTTTTGACACATTTTACTGCATCTTACTTCAGCATGAGGTCTGATGACTTGCTATCTTTGATCCAAGAAATTCATAACAATTTGTGAATGCAGTTAAGGATTTTAGCATAATTATCAAAAGGAATTGCGTCTGGTGAAAACAAAACAAATTTCACCATATCGATAGTCAACAACATAAATATTTTACCAAAGAATAACTTGATGTAAATTTGGGGGACAATTAAATTCTTTATCGTGATGTGTATCACTTTACAAAATAATACGAGACAAAAGTTTTTAGTATACTTAAGTTCCCCTTTAGGAGGGCTGAAGAAGCGCGACTGAAGCCTGGAGTTGCCGGCAGTAAATTCAGTTAAGGCTGCAATTTCCGGAGGCAGTTGGGCGGCCGTACGGCGGTCGCTGAGTAGGTTTCCTTCACAATATCTCGCATCAAAGGCACGTTCCAGCGCCCCAAAGCCCTTCAGTCACGAGCCCAAAAATATTTTTGTAATTCAATATAGAATAATTTCGGGGGTATAATTATCGATTCTAAACAAAAATAATGTAGGGTGAATAATGCAAATTCCTGATGTAGGGAAATGGTTATTTAACTGAATTTGAAATCATTTTTAAAATAACAATCTGATTGAGTGTAGAATAATTTTAAGAAATTACTATTCAATTGTTTGTTGAATAAGTTTAGGGAAAAATTATCTGCTTGAATTTAAAATAATTTCAGTATCTAACTAAATAGCTGCACATAGCTATTATTTGTCGATCGTTGGTGTAAAAAATTTCAGTCTCTGATACAACGTTTTCAGCCCCTGATCAGAAATACGCATTGTTCTGTACGTTCGAACCTGATATTCGCCGTTGTTTTCGCACTAGCATTACGTTGCACCACTCTTCTTAATTGCACGGCGATTTCTAACAGCACGAGGTGCTTTTAAACTTAGAGATTTTCCAAGTAACCTCGGCAATCGCAATCCATTTTCGTCGCTAAAATGAACACCAGCTTTTTTGTCGAGATTTTTGTCATTTTAGGGAACCGTGCTACTACTTAAAGGAATGAAATTTCCCTCATGTACCAAAACTCGGGAGATAGATAAAGCTTAGCACAAATGGTGTTTAGAATAAGTAATAATGACCATGGAAACGAAACTGTTCAAATAAATTCCGAGACGTCTTCTAATACCTTTTGTTCCAAATCTTCATATCAGGTGTAATTTACGTCTGGAATGTTTTGGGGACATTAAACTTTTCAATTTAATGAATGTTTCTAAGACAAATAACGTTGTGTATCATTATTTGCTCGTTCTACTGGAAACATGAATGTTCCTCGGTTTTCGAAACTATGATCGAAATTATTGAAAACTTTGATTTTTTATCAAATGAAATTTGTGAAATGAATAGCAGCGAAAAACACTTGAAGCCTTTTATCCACACGTCCTAGAAAACGGTTAGTTGCTGAAATCATGGAAAATAAATGACGCATCAGCTCCAAAATGATATTCCCATTTGCATATTGAACATTTCTGTGTGAAAACTCGTTTTTATCCCCCGAAACGAAATAATTAAGAGGAAATGAACTACATCGTCATCACAGAATATCGAAAATGGTTCCCTTTAACCTAATGACTGGTCTCTTCAGTGGAAAAATGTGCCAAAACCTGACCCTCCTTCAGAGAGTAGTTGTTTGACATGGAATCTTGATCCAAGTCTGCAAATTAGATCCTGGAAAAACCTGGCGAACTGATTGGAGTAACATAGAGGGGAAAATATTTCTATGTATTCGTTCACAGGAAAACCTTAATGACATTTCTTCGATAATTGTGACCTTTATTTTAGCCTGGTGATTAGTTGTTTAGGAGATGAAGCAAAGATGTCGACAGAGTTCATTCGTTAAAATAGGTAGTCAACAATGATAAAAAATTTACAATTGAATTGACTCCTAGTTCCTTAAGTCGAAATATATCTATCGAGAGCAACAGCTTAGAAATATAAGGTGGTGCCCTTAAGCTGGCGATGAAAACGTCAGCAGAAAAGACGCACACGGCATTCATTTGATCTACAAAGGCCATTTATTCCGCAGCAAGCGAGAGGTGTGACAATAAAGTGGCATTTGTGGTGAGTAATGTGAGAAGAAGCTTATTGGGTTATGACCTTAAGTGTGAGCAAGATGGTTTCCTTTTATGCTTCAGCTCAAAGAAAATACGAATAGCAATGACACTTATTTGGAAAAGCTTGCGGCGCGGTCATTGATCTTCAGCCATTGAGGTATTGGACGTAAACGTGTTTTTAAATATAAGCGGGCTTAGCTTGCTCAGTTTAATGACAGCATCATTCATTCACCTGTTTAGATTAAAATGGTTTTGATAAAAATCGTTTTGATTTCTTCATAAATACTGGAAAACAAATTTAACTGGCATCATTGCCTTTATCACCTAAAATTAACAATTTTACACGTTTCCAAATTAGAATTCAACCACGAATTAGAATTCTTTAGCTTCTAAGTACTACTATTTTCATGGTTAATTTTTGCAATTAGTTGGGTACTTGAACTTCAAACTTAGAAAAGTAATTCCTATGGACATGAGACGCATCAATTTTGAAACTACTGTTATATCAAGTCAAAACTAATTAGTCCTAATAGGTGTTCTTACATTTTCATAAACTTAGCAAACTGATATTGTATATGAATTTCAACACTTCTGTTAAACTTAAATTTATTTGGTCATCTGTTTACATCCCAGCTGAGAATGAGTCTATGCAAGAAAACAAAAAGCGTTCAAAGAACGAAGGAAGTGAAAGAATAAAATTCTTGAGGCATTTTCGGTAAGTGTAGCCCCGTTCTAAAAACCGTATAACCTTTTTCAAACACGTGTGATACTTCAGTTGGGGTAATTTATTCAGAAGGGTTTAAATCGAGTGTGTTGTCGTTTGAACGAAATTTTTAGTTTCTTTGTCATTCCACCCATATTTTTCACGACTGGGGCAAGTACTAAACGATGCAGGTTAAAATTTGTCTTGGTTTAGTTTTAGCAATGAAAACTGCAACACAGACTAGAGGATGAACGAAACTTTTAATCAAGGGAGAAATTATAATAAAATATTTTTGTACACCTATGCAAAATAATTTAGAAATTATAAGTGAGTTCTCAGGAAAAATCTTACAAGTAATTATTTATTTTTCGGCAGTTGTCGCAGCATTTGCATCTTTTTTAGTGCTCTCTTATATTTCTTTTGCCTCGGACACTTGTAATTTTTTCTAGCATTTTCTAGTAATCCATATGATGACGTTGATTTCTACTTGAAAGAGAAAAAACGCAGCCTTTCTTTAATTTTTCCCCTCTTGTGCAGTTCGATAAGATTTCAATTTTCAGTGTCCGGTAATCAGTAATTCAGTAATCATAATTCCCATTCTGAACCTTTCCGGAGTTATGTTTTTCGTTTATGTTTTCAAAATTTTCATCGGAAAGAAGTGAAACTACTCATTGCAATACTGAACGTCTTTTGAGTACAAATAAGTATTCACTTCTGATAACTTCATTTGCTTTGCCACAAACTTTTATCTAATTATTCCTTTTCAAGCCTCTTCATTAAAATATTAGTCAGACACAGGCAGCTGTCAGACAAAGACAGTACAGTCAAACACAGGCAGCACAGTCAGATAAAAACAGCACAGTCAGATGCAGGCAGTACAGTCAGAAAAAGACAGTACACAAGCAGCACAGTCGGACACAGGCTGCAACACTACCAGCAACAACTCACCCTGACTGCGCAGGTCTGCCTGCAGCTGACGGCAGCAGCAGGGCGCAGGTCAGCGCCAGCGTCAGCAGCGGGACGAGGGAGGTGGGGCATCTGCGTGACTGCGCCTGTGGGAGAAGGGCACGTGAGTGTTGCGGTCACCTACTGGTGCTACGCTTGATGGCAGTCGTCGGGTGTGGAGTGTTGCGGTCACCTACTGGCGCTACGTTTGGTAGCACCTCTCAGGTGGGGAGTGTTGCCGTCACCTACTGGCGCTACGTTTGATGGCAGTTGTCAGGTGGGAAGTATTTGCGATCACCTACTGGCTCTACACAAAGTGGCAGTCGTGGCGTTGGGATGTTATGGATAAAATAGTAATTATGTACAAAAACACAGAACGAAAATTAAGATTAATGTTCATGTGACTCTTTACATCTCATGACAACCATCATGAGGGGGATGATATGGAAGGAAAATAGGTCAAATAAGGTGAAGAAGTTTTCATGCAATGAAAAGTAAGATTCACGCTTCCGTGACATTTGACTTTTAGTGAATTATCGTGCATGACGTATTCTGTTGAAAATAGTCATTAAATATTTTGTGGCCGAATTAGATGTTATGTAACAAAACTTTAAAATTCATCCTTATGTGACATTCAAATTTTAGTCGTGTCCGATGTACGTTACTTAAGGTACAAAATATCCTGTACTGAAAATTGATACGTAATGAAAACTGAGATTAACGTTGTGTAACTCTGAACTTTTAATGACATCCAATTTACAGGAGCCGTTCTGGAAGGAAAGTCAACACCATAGGTTACACAACTTTTAGCTTTTTTGGATTTGTAAAGCATACGTGAGAACTGATTATATTAAAATTAGAGAACCTGTAATGAGACGTTTTCATCATGAAAATTTTTTTAATGGATATAATAGTTGGAGCCATTTTGCATCCTTCATTATTCAAGTCGTCTAAAGAAAATTAAAAGGCCGGTAATAAAAACTTAAGGGCCTTCATTCTCGAGTGGGACTTTTCATCGTAACGGATTTGAAATTAATGGCTGAGTGGTTGCTTTGTATGGCAAAGATCACAAAATGATTTTCAAAAATTTTAAATTGAAAGAACTCTTACAAAAGCAGTGAATAGTATTTTTATGAATAAAGTCTTGTTACAATGGCTTTCCCGATGACTATTGCAATTGTTAGGAGTGCTTTGATCCGTAGGACGCGCATCTGACCCATTAGATAGTCAGGTATTACATTTTGGAAGAGAAACTTAACTTTTGCAATGAAATAATCCAAGTATTCATGCTCCAAAATTTATATCTTCGAAGTTTTAGAGAGTTATAACTATAAAACATCTGACGTTGAAAATTATTTTCATTGTCAAGAAAAATACCACGTTAATGTTTAAATAAGCTAGATAACTCATCGCAAAAATAACGTAAAAGACAGGTTTGGCTTTGCAGAAGTTAGGGAATTTCCATTGAAAAATACAGACTTTGAAAGAAAAACTAAATCACGTTATCCAAGTTTAGCCGACACCAAAAGTTTCAGGTCAGTCGTGTACTGAATCTTAACATTTGGATGTAATGACAAAATTGAGAATGCTTTCCAGCAATGTTGCGGCCAGAAGGAAGTCGAAAGTTGCGGCTGAAGTTGAAACCGTGAGGTGGAGTTTGACTCCATTAGAAAGCATTACTGGTCTTTGGTATTCGAAGCCGATCGCATTTTGTATAATTTGAGAATAAATAACTGATCTGGGTTCTGCAATGCCCATTAGGATCATGGCTTGTGAAATAGTTGATGAGCAGGAGATAGTACGAGTAAAGAATAAATCAAAATAGCGTATTTTGCTAGTTTACCAGACAAATTATGCTTACAGTGTTACGGGTACAGCAGTTCGAGACGTGTCGCATTGTGGTAGAAATATTTGTGTTGATAATGCTTCTCAAATTCTTTGAAATCGGTTTTTGGGGTCGCATTCCGATTATCTAGTACACCCAATCCCTTTCATAACTTCTTTGGTTGAAATTGTAGTACTTATCAAGAAGTATTTAATGCACTCTTGTGAAGCGATTCCCATCCCAGTGTAAGTGGAATTTCTATCAAAAAATAATATTCAAGTTTCTGCTTGTGGTCTCCACGGTTTGATGAAGTAAACTGAGCAAATTTTCGAGGCTTTAGTTTTTAATCGTTGTTTTAAAACAATCGTTCTTACTGAGGAAATCTTCAAAGCATTTCTCTATGGTCATTATAGTTTTGAATTCATTTTAACCAGATTGATGTGTTATGACGGTTGTCCTGATTCTCTCATTAGCTTAAAACGTGAGCCTCGTGAAGGTCATTTATGCCACGCTTTCATTATCCAGTTAAAGCCGAGTTTCACAGCTACAGGGCTTTTTTTCAAATTTACTTCTGAAAGGGAATATTTCTGCCCCTGAGAATACTGTGTATAAACATTGGTTAGCTTATCGTAACAACGTGATTCTTCTTGGAGATGAAAAAGAACAGAAAAAAAATCCCTTGTCCTTTGTTTCAAAAGCACACAAAAAACTAACATTTTCTTTAGTGTATTCTCAACAACATATTCATACATGAAACAAAAAAAGGAGATATTCTACATAGCCAGAAAAAAAAGCTGTTACCGTTTGAAAATTTTCACGCATTGTAACGGTAGCATCTCCTTCGTTATCATGATGGCATAGTAATCAGGTTGTCATCTACATTAGAATGAGGAAGGAACAGTCATTGAAAGTAAACTTTAAAGAACCCACATCGGTGTGATTTTGACGGGTAATACAGCACGTCAGAGCTGTTTATTCACGTAAATTTCAAAGTCCACCTATGCCGGAGAGAATCAAATACCAATCAACTTAATACAATTTTCATAAATTTTAATTCCGTCAAGAATCTATCCAGGCGAAGCTGTAATTTGAGATCAGGTTGCTGTTTTATTTTGAGCGAAAAATTCCTCGCCGTTCATCAGATGAAATTAATGATGACGATATCAATACAATTTAAGCTTGTACTCGATCATTCGTCTACTACTGCTTGGGGCACGGGATATTCACTCACTATATGCTCCCATTTTAACATGTGCAGGGAAGAGCAAAGACCAAATTATAAAAATTCATGGCCAAAAAAATTTTTGTAATCTAAGATTAGTGAATTTCAGCCTTTTTAATTCACCTCTACAGTTTGAAACGAAGTTGTTCCTGTATTTACCGAGAAAAATATTTCGATAGCTATTAATTTGATCACTAAAGCGGCTAAAGAACATATGGAAAAGTGCTGAAATGATATCCCAAAGCCTGCATCTTGTTTGTCGTTCAATGATTTGCTCAATTCACTTTGTGTACCCACCTAAGTCTGATCATGAGGAACTTAATTTGAACGAAATGTTAGTTCAATTCAATTTCTGTTTGATTAGCTAATACCTAAACGCTGAGTATTTGCTCCATTTATGCCTAGATAAATAGAGCAAGGCATTTCCTGGAGTTCAATTTAGCAACATTTTATTAATAGTTCCGTGCGTGGGACATGATTTCAATTGCACCACTTGAAATTCACGAAGTCGCCCGTTTTGGTCGGTGACGCGGTCATTTGCATGGAGGCTAAGCTTCTGTAATTACATTAAATTATGCATTGACTCGTGATTATAAAATCTAGCGAATGCATAGAGTTCCAATCCCCATGAAGTATTTGTGCCCTGTTCTTATACGTCATTCCGCTTCTATTTTGCAAAACTAATGAAGTAGTATCAAAATGAATTCATTTATACTCTTGATAACTACAGATAGTTCCTGATGCAAACTCACACTGTACAAATCGCTACCGAAGACATTATTTATGGAACATGAGTCACCCACAGGCAAACAATTTTGAGCTTCGGAGAAACCCTTAGAACTATACAATTTTAGATGACTAGAAATGAATTAGAACGCACGATGAGTTACTCTAACAACACGGGTCACCATTACCCATGTATGCAAGGATTGAAACATCTTAGCCAGCTTGGGTGGGACTCAAACAATCCGGACCACTAGAAGTGAAACGCATTTGAGCTCCGAGTTTCCGATGCTCATGCCGCTGAGCTTCCAGATCACGTCTGGGGCAGAGATGATCGGCATATGAGGCGCTACGATAGATGTAGAGTTATTTTTCTGAGACTTCTATTCATTGGTTGTCGACTTTTTAAAAACATGAATCTGATGACGATACTTCTATTCACTTTTGCTGTCACAGAAAGATTTTGCTCGGGTAAAAACCGTGGAGAAAGAAACAAAGATCCTAGCGTGTTACCAATAAGTTTGGAGTTAAGCGTCTCAGATGTAAAAATTATATTCTACCCGTATGCTCGGCAACTTGAACACTCAAAGAAATAACGAACCAGGGTGATGAATTATGTTGCTCACTTCTATATCAATCTCTACACTTCAACTCACGCTCGATTGCTCTTCCGAATGCTAACCAAATCCTTCAGTGTTTATTTTAATCTCGCCCAACACAAGTATTGCAAAAAAAATGCTGCAGTAGAGTTGCAGGTTCACCTGGGAAATAATTTCCCACGTTCCTGAGAAACACCTCTCACTTCATCCATCACTAATATCATCAAAGTTAAATATGTATCTTTGTTCGACTGTCGACTGTATATAATTCTCATTCCCCCCTAAATTTTACGCTGAAAAGATGTTACTTGCTTTTCCAAGAAATACGTCAAAAAATTTTACTTTTTTGCAAAAGAAAACAAGCTCACTTCATTAGCTTCCTACTTGCAAATGGCAGCTCAAGCGCGTCGAGTAAATAATGTTCTCCAATAATTTTTCCTTTCTTTTAAAAAGTAGAAAACACTATTGACCTACTCCTGATGCTCGGAAGCGTTCAAGTTTGACTCGTTCTTAAATTCTGCGAGCTTATTACTATATTCTGATACGAAGAGCATTGTTTTGCCACCTCATTTATCTCCTGCTGACGGCAGCTGACACTTCATTTATCATGGGCGATTTGACCCTGAAGTGCATTATTTCACTCATGCCCTGGCCCGTGTTTCCCTTCCGAAACATTTCAATGGAGATTGTTCAAGAGTTGAATGATCGGACAGATGCTCATGTTTGTTTTACTGTTGGTGGGTGTCCGTCCACGAATTCCTTTCTTTGTAAGAAATAACCTATTTCGGAGCAGTGAATTCAGCAATTTTTGATACATTGGTGATTTACTATTTGAATGCGTCTCTACATGTCGATGCAAAATATATGTCTCAGGTCATAATTAAACGCATGAAGAACATTAGAAGTACATGAGGATTCCTCACACGTTTGAAAATGAGTAATTAAGTTTTTTTAAATCCCTGTAGACAATTGAAATGAGTCTAACAACGAACAGCCAATACTTCCTCCATATTTTCTTACTGGACATTCTTGGCAGTACGTAGTTCCCTGTAGTATCAAACACGCTGAAATATCACTGCATCTGCAAATCGAATTACCCCCAAGCAATTTTAAAAACACCATAACTGCCGGTGCAACTGCCGCGAATCACAAGTCCGCTGGTCGAGTAACTGTTTTGTGACCCTGCTCAGCAACAGCGATTATTTTTCTCCGCATTTTTTAGGGCTCCCAATGCCGATGATTGGCTCAGTATTGACTGCATTTGAGCCCTAACGAGCTGGTTGAGGGCCTTTTAAAGGGCCAGTTGCTCCCGTAAAAAAGTATTGAAGATCGCTCCCTTGGCGCCTCTTGATGCTCGAGCACGAACGGAGCTCGGCATGAGGGTGGCTGTATCGACGTCCAGCTCCCTTAGTTCACGGTTCTCTAAATTTCCGCACTGCGCTCGTAGACCAGATTTAGGCATCGGGTTCGTGTGCACTTACTTTCAAAGTCAAGATCATACTTAGATGGCTCGCTGCAAGGGAAAATAAAATCAAGTTGGTCGGTGGAATACCGTATAAAAAGATCGGAAGGCAAACACGGGGCACACGGTAAAAATTTAATAAAAGGAATCGCTCATTTTTTGTGATTTACTTTTGAATTATTATTTAAATGAATGAAAGTAGCGGAATAAATCACTCAAACTGAATGTGACAAGCATTAGTTAGGATAGAAGCACTTTTAGAGGATACAATTACTCATGGTTCCATGGATGGCGCTCGTTGAAAAACAATACATAAAATTAAAAGTTAGATTGTTAAATCCTGGAATGAATCTCCTTGGATTTTTGCAGTGAATTGTGTTGGGGTTTGAACTTGCTGCTTTCTTCTGATTTGTGTTTATGATGATTCTGATGGACATGAAATGAATTGCGCATCGTATATCTCAGAAATAGTGAACATCACGATGAAGACAAAAAGCAAGTTAAAATTTGGTTTATAGGTTGAGATGTCTGAATTGATAAAGATTATGTACTTAGAGTTTCATAGCTAACGATAGCCTAGCAATGATGAAGTTATCTCTAACGTTCACGAAGAGAATTTAGGGACAGAACATCTGAGTTGGACAAAGAACATTTTAGAAGCAGTAGATGGCACGAATCCCAAACGCAATGAAACAGTTTACATTTACGTATTATACATTTTCCTTATTTTAGTGACCTAAAGTGCGGATATTCTAAAAAATCCTTCCAAAACTCAAACTGACCATTTTGAACCCTATGAACAACAATTATGCTCAGTAATGCTTTTGATGTTGGTGCATTTTCTCTAAAAAATATCATCAAAGGCATGTCGTGTAAGCTACATGAACTGCTTTTAACTCACCCTACAACACACTCACTAATTCACGCATCACCCTTTGGCAACGCCTAGAGGAAAGAAAAAAAAAAGGGCAACACGACCAGTCGTTTCCAGGAAGACAGAATTTTTACAATCTTATATTTTCGCAGCTCCTCCATTTAATGTATTCATTAGTCGACGAGTTGGTTGTATTGGAAAAGTGAGGCTCTTTTATTGCTAAATCCGTGCGAGATTTTTGGTACTCTATTCCAAGCATTTCTGAAGAGGTTCTGCTAACTAGATTGTCATTAAAATTTTTAGGAGAGGGTACTAAGTGCAATCTCGGGATGAAGAGATTGCTCGGGATTTTTTTTGTGAGTCGGTGCTCCAATCGGTGGAGGAATTGCAGATAGATTGTATGTATTTATGTACTTTTTTGTATATACATTTACTCAAAAATCTACACAAATTACACAAATGACATAGAGCAAAGCTTGTGGATTTCTAGTTACGATTCAGCAGTGTTCAAAACTCACTGTTCACTCGCGTGGAGAATGACACATTCCCTGAAGTGTCCTCGAGATGCAGCTTAAGTGTTTCACCTTTGATTAAGTGCTCATAATGAAAGTCCAAAGTTACAATGAGGCAAGCAAGTGGCCTGCAAACGCCTTTAACTTCATATACAGGACAAGGATTTAAGTGCCGTTGAGCTGTTGAGCCTTGCAGGATTACGGCCAACTTTCCCTCTTCATCAAGATCTCGTTTTCATTTTTTCTTTTCTTACTCACTTCAAAAGATCATAAGCTCGTCTTTGTGACAGAAGTTCTGAACTAAATGAGGTTGCTGATAGTTAGATAATTAACAAAACTATTCGGATTTTGGCATTAAATTTAGAGTAATGGATCATGGAATCTCAGCTTTGACTTTGCCATCCGTCAACCATGAACTTAAGACTTAATTTGTAAAATTGCCTTCAATAACTTCTTGACCACCGAATTGGCTGATAACAGAGACCAGTCATTCATTTTTTTGTTATAATAATATTTTATTTATAGTGCAATTCATTAACAAAGAATAGAGTAACATATTTTAACAGAAATTTTACAAAAGTTTTCTCCGTCATTCATTTAATTTCCTCTGCAGGGAATTTCATGCATGTTCTAATGTCAAAAGATCAGAAACACATTATTCTTTAAGAACTGCTTTTGAATTTTTTTACATTGAACTGACGCTCGTCTACAAACGGTTAAATTTTACAGAACTTGAGAAGTTTCATTATCACGCTAAGATCATCTTCACAATCTGTTCTGCGAAGAATGAAAAAAAATAGAATGCGTTTGCTGAGATTAGGAACTCCCGCGAGTCTCAAGTGCATGATAAATTTCCTTTGCTGTGCCGGCAACTTTTGTTCGTTCACACCCCTCTGGGAGCCCGCAGCTCAGGGCGCAGATTCGAGCGTCCTTCAAAGGGCATGCCAACAGCGGTGGCCTCGCCAGGAGACCTCCCATGTGCTCCTGATGTGTCCTAAACCACTTCGGTCGGATCAGAAGCATCGCAGATTCTCAGGTAGGTTGCATCTAGCTCTATCATTTCCTAGGGATTTTGGCGATTGAATGAAGCTATTCGATGGACATGAATGAGTTTTTTTTTCTGTCTCTTATGTTCGTCAATATTAAGCTGGTGATAACTCTGAAAAGTGAGTCATTTGATTCTGAGAAGGAATGACACGCCAGTTTCTACGCTAAAATGTGATGGAACAGGATTTGTTTTGTAATATTAATTTCAAAAAACAGAGCAACAACGGTGAAAATTTCTAGTCTTTTATTTCCAGATTTAAAGCTACGAAGGACATGATCTGAAATTATTTGAAATATCTTGTCTACAGAGAGCGTTTATATCAATTTGCAATCGTGGTCAGTCTGGCGATCGTGTAAATGGTGAATTTTTTGTGTAAACGCTATATCTCAGAATTAATTTTATAAACGAAAAGAATTCTAGAGAGGGGCAATACATTGATTGCATCGGAGGCAATCTTGGTAAACCTCAAAAATTCAACATTTCTAGTATCAAGTCCTTTGAACTGAGAATCATCACAAAATAAGAGATAATCGTAATTTATCGCAGTGAATCATTTGAGTCACAGAATGAAGTTCATACTGAATTTCGAAGCAAAAAGTTGTGTAGAAGCTTTTCGATGCATAATTTAATGCACTTTTTGAGCAAACTTGAAGAGTATATCTAAATACTATGTAACTTTAAGCTTTGTACGACTGCCACCGGACCTGCTAAGACAAGCTTTTATGGCACATTTAAAACTAAACTCCGAGTATTTAAATGCTGTACGATCTGGACTGGCTGACTGCCTCCTGGCCTGCAGTGCGATTAAACATAGGCGAACCAAAGAAGACGGACACGCGGATATTTTCCAGGCAACTCTGAAAGATTGTACGGAAATGTGGCAGCCTAATTTGGTGGAAAAATTAACTACCTCAGGGCAGTGAGAGCGGCGTAAAATACTTGAACCTAAGTTCAATTTGGAAATTCTGCAAAATTTCAGCGCTCACGGGTTCGCTGCAGGCCTCTAAACTCGCAGTGTTCACGCTCCGTGATTCAATGTTGCCAAAATTTTCGGCTTTCTGACTCGGTTCATTCGAATGAAAAACGTTCGGTCGCCACCAGCACAGGTTCAGTACAATCAACGGAAGAATAGATTAGTCTTTATTTTAGACCGCGTTAAGCTTTTAGTGCCCATTAAAAGACGTTAATTTAATTCTGTTTGGCTTGCAGCTTCTTTTAAAAGACAAGCTGCGATGAACAATTTTATTATGTCAATTTGCACACAATTTAGTTAATTTGCACGAGCGCTTACTTAATCTTTGGGCGAAAATAAATTGAAAAAAATTTGCGCATCTTCATGGAACTTATATTAGGGAGTTACTAGTTAATGTTTCTATTTATTCAAGGGCTTAATTTTGATGCAGTCAAGTGCTGGATATGGTTGTCCGTGTCGATAAAGTTATGAAATATTTTCAGGTTTTTCCGATCCAAAATTACTTGCCTTCTAATTCTTTAGCAATGATATTCGTCTAACATCACCTAGTTAGGAGGCATGTAAAGGGTCTTAAATTTTCTGTTCTATCATTGTTACTTTCGTAGGCAGCTATTTTTTTCTAATGCAATAAAAGTCAATTGCTAAACGAATGTCACCTACTTTCAGAGAACATATCCTAATTAATTTAAAATATCTTAAGCTCATGGCAAGATTATGTTAAATTCCAGAAATGGTTGTTTGGGAGGGTCTGGTGTTGCAACAAACAAATTCATTATTCGAGATCAAAAAATAACACTGAGGCATGAGTGCTCGAATAAAATACATGTAAACACAACTGATGACTCAATCCGAGTTTGTTCTTTCCGCAGGTCTACATTCACAAACTTCGTATTGATACGCATTTCATATTTCTAATCGAATATACAAAAGATTTCACACATTCGGCCCAAAATTGCAAACATTTTGAATTTCCCTCTCAATACCTCAATTAACATATATATGAAAACGAGGATCCCGTTCGAATGATTAATTTTGAAAATGTATGGATCTAAAATCACTTAGGTGAGAGACGTCTCTCACCTACTGTAAACGAAATCTGTTTCCCTTCAGCGATAGTTGAAAATACAACTTCGGACTCCTACTTCAACATCGTGAGTACATCAAATCCACCGAGGTTACTCCCCCCAGTAGAACGCGGACAGCTCAGGAAAGCGTTTGCGTAATAGCTAACGCCTTCCAGAAGACAGCCCATCGCTTCCAGTTTACTGAAGTTTCAAGGCGTGATCGCCAGCCTTCCAACTCGGCAGCACCGAGCATCCAGAGCCACTCTCAGCAACCTTGAGTATCCTTTCGGGATTTTAAGGACCTGTCAAGGAAATGCTCGCTACCTGCAAATGCTCGCAGAGAAGAACGACCAGAGACTGGCTCAAAGACAACGTGCGTGTTTATGAGAGAGCGTTCTTTTGTTATTCTAACACAGGATTTTCAAAAGGTTTGGCGTAGTAGTAGCAGTACAGCTTGTGGTGCAAATTCATTCAAGTCGACTTTAAGGAACTCAAGCTGCCAAATCTACCGCAAAGATGACGTAATGTGATTTTTTTACATCGTTCGTTTAACAACATAATAACTTGAGCAGGCGAATGTTTTTGGAAAATGTTTAACTAATAAGTTTCCATCTGAAACATCATTATATTATTATTTTTAATTTATTTGATTTAATATGACACTGATCTATTAAATACATGGCCGAAGACATGAGAATTCATTTTTTTTAACGGAAAAAAAAAGTATGGGCCGTCTCCATTTCAAATCACACCATAAGACTCAGTTTTTAATTTATATTTATCAATGAATAAACATCAAATTCATCTCAGAAAGAGTCTTTATGTGTTAGATAAACGCAAGCATTAATTAATAAATACTTAGACGGTCAGTTGGAAAATACAAGTTTGACGACATAAATCGTGAGCACTGTACTTTTTTGCTGCTTTTATTGCAATTCATGTAAAATAATAATTCAAATTAGCTCGATTTGAAAGCGAATAAATATGTACGATGTTTTCGAAATATCTCTGAATTGAATTTACTTCAGCTTGTTCCCAATTGGCGCCTCGTAGTGTTATGCGCAAGATGAGAATGTAGCCTCAAGCCAACACGTAAATCTCAATTTATTTCAATCAAATAGGCAAAAAGTCAGTCGTAGCATGCAATAATCTCTATCACTTTTAAATTCATTTACCAGGATAACTGTCTTGTCCGCTGCATCCCATCCAGAAAGACAAGTCAAACTTATAGGAACAGCAAAACATCGCAACAAGTTTTAATCAGTCCTTTAAGCATCTGAAAAATATTCAAAATTCAAAATTGTTCAGCAATTAACAACTAAGGTTTATTCTACCGTTTTTCTTCTCTGTCAAAATAATAGCAGCAAAACATTACAACATGAGTTTCTCAGTCTTTCAAATATCTACAAATATTCAAAATTCAAAATAGTTCAGCAACTAGTAACTAAGATTCTCTTTCTGTTTTTCTCCTCTGTTACATGTCAGAAATCGAGATTGACATGCAAATCATAGTTCATAAAACTCAAGTGTTTTTGCCAGTAACTCTTTTTTAATCTCAGGAATTCGCACCAAAATTGAAGGATGTTTGAGCAGCCAACGCTTCTAATAACCGTACTCACAAGGGCGCACTGGGGCTCAGTGTTAGCAAGAAGGGTGTTTTGATTGCTAATAAGCAGAAATGCAGCTTTTTGCAAGCATCGATTTGCATGCGATGCATAGAAGAGTTTCGCCGCTGTTTACTTTTGCGTCTCTGGAGTATCTTGTTTGTGTGGAAAATTGTGAACTTTGCATGGTTCATGGTAAAAACTTGATAAAACTTTTTTTGTTTGATGAAAATAGTTCTTAAACTCTGCGTACACTCAACTAGTCATGCAATTGTAAACTCAACACTAGTCATGTAAATTACACGTCATCTTATACATAAATACGCAGTGTTCCGCGTCCAAGGGATGCGTTTAATTAGATCAGTGAGGAAAAACCACGAGGTTTCAAAAGAACTGAGTTGAACATTGGCATCAAGATTACAGTAGTAGTAGGAGAGGATTCGTGATTCAAGAAATGAAAAGGAGAAATTTTACTCCGAAAGATTTGGATGTTTCATGAAACTTTCTCGTTATCATTTTCACAGCATTTCCTGCTACTAAAAATAAAATGTTCAGTTTTCATCAGAAAGATGTTAGCAGTTTGAGAAACAGTTACTTACTGAACGCTGAAATTAATTTAGGGCTGAAATTTATTTGAAATACAGAGCCACTGCTATGGTGAGCCAGTCAGTGTGGTNACAAGGGCGCACTGGGGCTCAGTGTTAGCAAGAAGGGTGTTTTGATTGCTAATAAGCAGAAATGCAGTTTTTTGCAAGCATCGATTTGCATGCGTTGGATAGAAGAGTTTCGCCGCTGTTTACTTTTTGCGTCTCAGGAGTCTCTTGTTTGTGGAAAATTGTGAACTCTGCATGGTTCATATCAAAAACTTGATAACACTTTTTTGTTTGATGAAAATAGTTCTTATACCCTGCGTACACTCAACTAGTCATGCAATTTCAAACTCAACACTAGTCATGTCAATTACACGTCATCTTATACATAAATACGCAGTGTTCCGCGTACGAGGGATCCGTTCAATTAGATCAGTGAGGAAAAACCACGAGGTTTTAAAAGAACTGAGTTGAACATTGGCATCAAGATAACAGTAGTAGTAGGAGAGGATTCGTGATTCAAGAAATGAAAAGAAGAAATTTTACTCCGAAAGATTTGGATGTTTCATGAAACTTTCTTGTTTTCATTTTCACAGCATTTCCAGCTACTGAAGATAAAATGTTCAGTTGTCATCAGAAAAATGTTAGCAGTTTGAGAAACAGTTACTTACTGAACGTGTAGTTTTGTTGCTAATTATGCCACACAGAAAATATTCTTGGGATTTCGCTCTTTGTTGCAAGTTCTACCCTCTCAGCTGAAGAGTTCACGGTTTTGTAAGGCTGAAATTTTTTTGAAATACAGAGCCACTGCTATGGTGAGCCAGTCAGTGTGGTCAGCAAGATTTTTTGTTTTAATTTATGGTATACAGGAATACATTTACTTCGCATGCAACTGAAAAATCATCTCCCGTATATTTCGTGCATATTCTACCTCCTCAGTTTCATTCTGAAACTATGTATTGTTGCACATTTGAGAAAATTACCCTCTGGGATTGAAATAATAAAGCGTGATCCCATGATACGTTATTTTATTTACACACTTGAAAACTCAGTCAGCTGGTTTACAATTTATTCACTGTTTGTTAAGAAGTTATCATGAAATTTATACGTATCCTTGCGCAGGGCAGAAACTCATTGACGGTGTTCCCGGAAGGTACGTCTTCAATTCAAACAGTTTTTCAAACAAAAACGGACGACTAATTAGAAGAAGTTGACCTAAATTTGACATAACATTCTTCGAATTAAATTACGTCTTAATTCAAGAGCAGCATTAGCACTGCGGAGAAATCTTTTTCTCTTCCTCATTCATATTTTAGAACAAATTATTTGACTCATATCGAAGACAAACAACCGGGAAGCATGCAGCTCAAACCGGCCTTATTTGCTCGTGTTGAATTACACCAGAATTGATATTCTAGAGACACTTGCATCTAATTTTAACTCCAGAATACTTCTATGTCCTCTGATTAAAACCATATTTCAAAGATTTGGAAAAATTTGTCAACTAAAATAAATTTTAAATTTTAGATCTGTTTTCGTACTTATGGTCTCCAGGTATTTGGCAAAATTCTATATTGCTATCTCCAATTTAGTCTTCTTAGTGATTTGCAAGTTGACTGTTGTAAAGGCCGATGTTCAAACCTTTCGTGTGAGATGTTCTTCCGATCCTCTTTACTATTACTGTTAATAATGATTTGCTATGTAAAATTAGGCGTTCGAAAACGGAGTGTTCAGTAACCGAAATGATGCATTTTCATAAAAAACTAAGATGGATGAAAAGTAACATTTTAGGACACGGTCTTGAACTTTGCCCGCACATCTGAAGTAACTGCGTGTGTAGAAGAGCGTGCAAATGAAAGAGAAAGTGAGAAATGAACCTCTAATGCAAGATGAGAACTAAAGAGCGAGGATAAATAATCGAGGATGTACTTAATTATGGACTCCATCACCTCACTTGAAAAACACACTTCCAACAAATAAGTAGATGCGAGACTTCCTGCAGATCCGTTCCTGCTGATAGAGCTTCAATGCCTCGAATTTGTCTCAGTTCTACACAGTGAGTCCAACAAATGCACAGCCCAGAATCTAGCACGTAACGGCGTCTAGCCGACATCGATTCCACTGAGATAGTCTCAAGAATTTAGCGTCTGGCAGAATTGGATGCTGGTTTTCAATCGCTCAATATAATTAAAAAAGTCGTGTGAAATATATGCATGCTTGTCTTCATTGCCAAGCTTGATTAAAACTCAGTGAAGAATCTCAGTGTTTCAGCGGGGAGCAGTTGAACTTCAGCCGACGTTTGTTTGTTGAATAAGTTGAAAAAATAATAAAATAAATTATAAGTGCAGAGCCTAAAAGGTTTTCTTAACAAAACTCATGATATGTTTAACTCCAAAAGCGCCAGCTTGCGCTGGCGCTCACGGACTAGCGCGCACTAGCATTTCCCATCAAGTGAGTCAACATATGTAATCACGTGGGGGCCAGTGATATTGTTAGATACGATATTAGAAACGATAGAAAAATACATATAAAGTGCTCGCACTCTGGAAGTTTATTGCCTCTTCAAAAGTATGTTTTCCCTAATTCGCGCTATTGTAAACAGTTTTGCTACATTTACTTAATTACGCTGATTATTTCTGGGGCAATAGAGGCTGCATATACTCGTAATGCTAAATTTGATGCGTCCCACAATTCTGTAACGGTTCTACATCAGAAATGCCACCATATGGCAATTTTTTCACGTTCAAATCTGCCGATTTATGAAACTTTAATTTTGTACGTTTTGCTTCACATATAATTTATGCTCTTATTGTTCAAAAAAAAAAAATTGTAGTGTCCATTGCTTAATTTCATTCAATGTCCAATCGATTGAAGAGTTTTCCGATTTTTAAAATCGAAGATTTAATCTTTTAATTTCTGTTAACGAACCCATTTCTTCACTCCATTTAAAAGTTTCCTGCAGGACTCAAATGATCTATTCTAACTGCCATCTGCATCATAGCAATAATTTTTTTTAACTCCTTCTCCCTCAAAAGAATTGGAGGAAGGGGTAAACCCTAAATCGAAAATGTCCCGCACGAACGTTCTTCTCCAGTGCCGCTGTAATTAATTATTCGTTCGCCGTAAAGTGCGCCTTCGACGAATTCTAATTTTATCTCAGCGATTGGGCACAGGTGCCTTATTTCCGCAGTCGTAGTCAACTCTAAATTGCCAACGTCAAATCGCTGGGGAAATATAAAGCGCATTTTATTCGCCAGTCAACAAAGTGTGATCCAATTACTTCAGAAAATTAGCTCGTTTAAGGACACAAAACACATTGACGAGATCGGGTAAGCAAATTCGGATAAATCTGAAGAGAGAGCAAAAACTTTTTTCAGGTTTACGATCAAGTCGTTCTATACATGAGAATTTGAAAAACTGAATCAGATGACCGTAATTGGAGCTATTCAAAACTAATGCGTTCACAAGGTCACCAGTGTTGAGCTCCATTGACATCAAAGGATAAGGCAATTTGCACCACACATTCACAAATTTTTGCGCGGGTTGTTGTGCATTTTGGCGCAGCATCATGAGGAGATTTTTTTTCATTTGAAATTAGATCCGAACAGAGCAGTTCACTGCACATAATTTCAGATCTGAATATGAGTACAATCCTGAAATTATGTACAAGCCAGCGTGAATTTATACATTTCAATGAAATTTTTATTTGCACCGAAGAATCCAAACTGAGCAATTAAGAACAATTTTCGAAGACTAGTTTGATGGGTTCCAGTAGGTTGAATCATAAAAATTAGATATTTAATTGGGCACTGTTGTGCAAGGAGGGATTTTGAAAATTGATCGGGAAATGAACGTAAGAAAAGTGGCTCTGGAATAGCTCTTATCACTGACGAGGTTTCGCTGCAATTTCTGAAAGATCAAGCAGCTTTTCATTGGCAGAGCTCTTTCTAAGGATTCCTCTGTTTCCATCCAATATTTTTCGCTCATTCCATTCTCACGTTTGTTTTATAACAGTGACTTATCAAGCATAGACGGCTTCTGCAAAACTCGCACTTGCTCAAACAAAATATTGAAATTTAGTGAATCATTGTCCTATTTTTGATATTATCTTAAAAATTTTCTTTTTCGGTATTCTGAAAGTTTATTCGCTTGTAAATTTAGAATTGCAACCTATAATACCCAAACTAAAGCCGTACAAATTCTCGGAACAATCTGTATTCCATCAGAGCTTAAAACAGTCCTAAAATATTCCTTGCGCTTGGTTAAGTTTCCAATTAAGTGCAGTCAATATTCTTCCGAAAGAACGGGCATCCCCATAACCATCCTGCTATTGTGTTTGGCTTAGAAGAAAACGATGTTTGTTTGTCAGTTCTTGTGAACCATGTAATTTCTGGTTGAGAGTTGTCGGATGAAACAGACGAGCAAATATACCTTCTCTCGTTCGAGGAAATGCAGCTGGATATGACATTCGAGGGCTTGGCAGTAAACAAAGTTAGTGCTCTCATGTCCAGTCAAACGGAAATTACATTGGGCGCTAGACGGATATCACGACGACTGCAAACACCTTTTTTCGGCTCCAAGAAATCCTGAAGCCATTTTTACTGACATGTACTCATCGTCCTTCTCATCAACCGCGATATGAACTGTTTCAATGCTTCTGATAGAGTCATTCTGCCATCAAGATCGACGGTGTTTATTTCATGTTTAAGATTCAATTCATTCATAAAACTGTTTTATGTGAACTGCACTAATGTGAGCCTTATCTTCTTCGAATGAGTCTATTTTCGTAATGGGATAACTTTAGAATGAATTTCGAGCATAATCAATTCCAATAAAGAACTAATTATTGTAAGGAATCATTTGCCGAGAGTTCTTCTGGTCAGGGACCCAGTTTATGAGGTACGATCAGGAACAGACAGATAAACGTCGCAAGAAGGCACTGCTTTTTGTTATATAGGAGAATGACAACATTATGCTTGTGTGTGTGAAACATGCTCATCGTATGAACAGTTACACGAACAATTTTTTCTCAATTTTACATTACATGAAACGAGTTCCTTTGACCCGCGCACCAGCTCTGATGTAGGCTATTTTTCATACAATGATGTATTTATATCTTTCATTTTCTATTCATTCTACACTCAAAAGATAATCAAACACCACAACTTGAAAAATCTATCACAGACAAATTTGTTGCCTTGCTGCAAAGGATACATCACTATGATGTATGCACTTTGGTAATTTAAATCACCGTTCTTCTCGGGAAACAATTTTCTGAGGCAAAAAGCGTTATAAAGCAATCTGGTTTGACTACTGTTCACCAACAGTGTGTTCACCCTTCGCAATTGATTTATTTTGTTCTTATCTTTGTTATTCCAACCATTCAGGTTATTATCGACATCTGAATCAGGAAGGAACTACAGTGAACTTAAAAACCACGAATTCGAAAGGAAATTGAATACACTAAAGCTGTTTATAGAAGTGCGTTTTAAAGTCAACTTCGACATTAAAAACGTTAAACGTTTTTGCTTGTCTTCTCATAACACTCGAGTGCTAAAATGGTCTTTATTTTCAGTTTCTTAGTTTAGATATCAGTTTGGCACTGGTTCATAACTTCTACGGTGTTGCTCTTCATTAAATATTTGCTTTTACTCTGTCCATTTAAAATTCTTGCGGTGATCCATTTCTATAGATAAACATTATTGTCATGTCAAAGGTTTGATATGTCTTAAATAACTTTTTTCACCATGATAACTACTTTGACGAAAGCTTATTGCACTGTAGTCTGTGAAAAATACTTTAAATTAAATTGTGACAATATCATATTAGGTTAAAGTCAGTATTACTGCTTTCGTAACGTCAGTAGAAAAAATATCTTTGAAGGAATTTTGTTGTGGTTTCTTTTGAGTGGAAAAAGATTTCTAGGACGAACTGTAACATGTAATTCAGCATTTTGATTTGGAATAGGGAAATTCTAGCTCAGAACTTATTCAATATTCATCACATGAAAAACAAACTCTTCTAAATACTACTAAAGAAAGAGAATACTCCCAGATTACGTAAACAACGCATCAGATATTCGTTGCCGGCTTAACTCTAGGTTTCACAAATTTATAAACAGAAGCACCTTCAAGTATTTCCTTCAACAGAAAGAAATGAATAATTTTAAAATCTATTCATATTTTGTTTGTGAATTCCGTTCAAAAACAAAATTTAGCAAATTTCCGAGCTATCACATGATAACAATACCAAGGACAAGGCCGCTGTTCGTAACATCAAATGATGCATGAAATGTATAGAATTGCGCCGGCACTCAGCAGCTCTCCCTAATTAGCCGTGAAGCATTACGAGGCCGCTCATCTTACGCCTTGTATGCGTTACAGTTGTTGCTCATTCGATGTATTGCTCTGGAACTGAGCAGTCGTCTGCACGTCGCTGGGTGGGAATGCCGCGTGTTGCTTCCACCGCCTTCAAACTACCTAAAAGAACTCCAACTCTAGCAGCAAGTGCGCAAAGCGCATCTTTTTCAGTTCCCTATCTATCCTTTTCCGTTTCACCTCTTCTCTTCCCGACACACTCTGTGTCAAACTCTCTTTCCGACTTTCCTATAAGCATCGTTCGTTCGTGTTGCTTCAGCAACCTACCCGGGTTCCATCTCCACTAGTAACAGGCCAATTTATCCATAGGAACACATTTGTAGACGCTTTGCCTCACGCTTCGATGTTAATTTAAAACATTAGAAAATGTGAGATCTGACATATATTTTTTGCTTATTAGCAAGACGCTCTTTAAGGGTTTCTTTATTTCATTAAAGAAAATATAATAGACTAGTCCATGACTATGTGTAGGATGCCCTAGAAGTCAAGGAACTTATTCGGCCCTCTAAGTTACAACTCTGTATTAAAATTCATAATTGTAATAATTTTAAGATTTTTTAAGAGTTTCTTGTGCTAAGCTGATGGTTAAAATTGCTTAATATGCCTAAGCAACTCAAAATGAACGATGGAATTACTCGCCAATATTTCAAGGGCTTAAATTTTAATGAAACTGTGATGGACAGATGATTCTTTCCACTGCATGCGTTGTATGTTTCGTTCTAGACTCACGTTTCCCAGTCACTAAATCTCTCCGTGCCAAACTTGGAATATTTATGAAATGAAAAGAATTCAAGACAACCGCCAGCGCCTGAATTAGTTCCTCAAACCCTGCACTAACGAATTTCCAGAACCGTTCCCTGAATAAGTTAATTCAGACAAAAGGCTTTTTTCGCAAATGGTTATCGCTCCAAAGAAAATAGTGGAAGGGTTTTTCAATTCCACAGCTAACAGCATCATTCGTTTTTTGAGTGAATTGTTCCAGTCCTGAAGATTTGAGCTACAGGGTTTTTGGCTTGAATTCGAGCGTCACGAAAGAGTTTTTCCTTCAGTTAACCCAGCCATCAATGAAGCTGCCCGAATGACGAGTGCTGTGATAGAGACTCTACATGAATAGATATCAATGTTAACAGTCAACTCGAAATAAAAACTGGACAACACATCTCATCAAATTTTTGTAGAACTGGATCTTTTTCCGTTCAGTGAAACCGCGTAAGAAATAAGAGATACATTGTGCAGACTTGGTATTTAAATTTTTAATCAAGAGATACTATTCGAATAAAAAAGAATTTCATTTCTTTTCACCAGGAAATAATATGGTCGCTCAATAAACACTAATGAAAACTTTAACATTTAGTCTCAGTATCTCAATATCCCTATGAGGATTTCAAGTTCAATGTATTTTCCGTTCGGTGCCCAAAAATTGTTTTCACTGCAATCAATTTGAAAGGGCTTTGATTTATTCGATTATTGTATCATTGTTTCAGTTCAGAGGGAAACTGAAAACTTGCTTAATTTTTACTTGCGCTCAAAATACTCATTTAGGACAATGAACTTATTTGGAATACACAAGCAATGAACCGAAAGCTTTCTTCTCTCTAAAAGTGAGTCTTGTCGTGCTCTTGGGCTGACTATCAATATCCTTGTTTCGAAACTAAAATTTTGATACAATAAGTCTAAGCATCTGGAGCAGCTCAGCTGCAATCCACACCTCCCAATATTCTCGCATTCAATAAGAGATTCTTCGGCCGTATTTTATATGCAATGAATGTATGCTTGAATAATCAACTCGTTCACTGAGAGAATGAAATCGAGATTCTGCTCTGCTCGATGTTCATGATTTCTTTTCCTAATCTCAATCGGAAACACGCTATGCGACTTAGCTTCAGATCTGAGAACTGAGACAATCGTTCAGTTGTGAGCGGGGAAATCAAACTGGCATGATACTGGCTTAACCAAATGAAATTGAATGCAAATCCATTATTCTCAGTGATTGATACGTTCAATAGAAATGCTTAGAAGTTTTTTATTTTCACGCGTGTTTAATTCTTTTGATAATGATAGGTTTTTAGTTTTCTCACCATTATTCATGCTCGCTAGGTTTGATTTCTAAACTTTCTGCTGTAGTGTTGTCAGTAAGTTACTAAATCCAATTTTCATTTTCCTAACATTCTTTCATTTGATTGGAGAAGGTAGTATAATGTAAATGCATGATATTTACTTCTCAAAATAATCATCTGCAAATTAAATTCATTTTTTTGTATATTATTTGTGTGTTGTCCTCTTCGAGCCTTTCAGGAAGATTTTGCATATTTGCCTGACTTTATTTCAGGAAAACGCTTTTTCAGTAATGCCCACGACCAAATTTTTCCAAATTGCTGTTTTGCTTGAAAAACGATTTAGGTTGACGGAAAAATAACATAACTGCGACTTCACATTTCGAAAGTATTGTCCTCTGAGGAAATATTTTGAAGCAAGCTCCTAAGTTACATCATTCCAGATGTCTACATGGGGCAGCTTTTCAACAAATTTACGTCGTTGTAGCAGTACAGCTGATATCACAAGTTCTTCTGAAACCCCTTAAATGAACTTGTGCTGGTAGCTGTACCGTTACGATGAAGTTAATTGCTCGAATATCTAACCCTGATAACACCAGAGCTTATGGTCGTTAGACCTGGGTTTCAATTTCCAAGGTTTTTTTTATAAAACATAAAATAAATTCATCGGTTAAATACCCAGTCGTTTAATAAGTTCGCGTAACCAACAATGAACATAAAAATACTCAGCAGAATATCACATTCGACTCGTAAATGGAGTGGGCTAAACAAAATCAAATTAGAACGCATAAAAATTCCATAGTTTGGAGTATCGGGTGCGCCCGGGCAACAAAGGCCTGACAACGGATGCTCAATTCATAGAAACATATAAGGCACGTAAAAATGGACTAACAGCTGGCAAAATTTCCCAATGAACAGGTTTTGTGGGAGTGAATTTTTCTATGTTGGATTAATAATGCCTTGCATTGACATGAGTAAAAGGATACTTCGACCGATAGTATTGAGGAGCTGACTTTTCAAATCATTTTCGTTGCGAACATTCATGCAGAAAAGAAATATTCTCATTTTATTAAATTCAAGCTCTTGTGAATTGCTTCTCTCGCAGCAGTACTTTGCTGTATTAGCTATTCAAAAAACGAAGAAAATCAGGGCCCCATTATCGAGGCATGGTAAAAGTTATCAGCGAGGAGCTCCGGTAATTTTCATGTTTTTCAGCGAAGTTTCAGGGCCGCTATTATTCAGGGAAATTTTAGGTCGTGACTTTAAAGTAAATCCAAGCTGGCTCCCCTAAATCCAAAGCCTCCGAGTCAGGGCTTCACGTGCGGGTATTCCTAAGTATATTTTTTGTAAAAACTTTGGTCATCAGTGAAGGGCAACGCTCGCTCACCACTGGTATTTCTGAAGTCTTGTTTAAGAGTATAATCCCTTGGGTACTTCAAAATAAACATGAGGCAGCTTCTGAAAGGGCCAGCAAACTTAGAAAGTATTTATATGAATGCATGTGAATTTTTTTCGGAGTTGGCGATGGATCTGAGTAAAAAATGTTGGATCAATCTTCAAACTCAGGTTTCTAAAGAAATTCGCTGATCCAACATTCCTAAGTTTAAGTAAATAGACAATTTCACGTGTTGGATTAAGATCCAATGTAAAGTAATGCAGGAAAAATCCTGGTTGAGTCACTTTATTCTAATTTAAAATTGTAAATTAAAACCAAATTTTGTTTTATTTAATCACACTTGGTGACCCGAAAATAGAAGGTCATAAATATTCTTTAGAAGATAGATAATGTTTATTCAGTTGTATTAATACTAGTTATTTTGTATGATATATCATCGTTGCTTTGTAACATGAAGTTCAGTTTTTGTGCATCATGTGATTACATTCACATGTATGTCTGAAAGCCGGCAGCGAGCAATTAGAATTTAAGAGATCTTGCCTCGAAATCACAAATTACAATTCAAAAAACAAAACATTTTGACTCATAATAAACAGTATTTGCTGATAACCCGTCAGGAAATGTTTTGATGTCATTGTGAAAATTATTAGAACTTGATAAAAAAGTTTTCATTTTTGAAATGAAGTACGTTGAACAAACTAGCTCATAGACAAATAACAGAGTATTTTTCTTACGTAGAAAAGTATTTTGCAGCTCTTCGTTATCAGTTCTGTTATAATTTATGGTAATGGCGAATGATGTATGCAATACTGTAGAACATCGAGTAAAATTTTAAATTTCCATCCTAAACTTTTCAGTTTGTGGTTCATTTTCTTGCCTTTTGACGTCTGGTGTATTGTAATGTGGCGTAATAAATGAGAAAGTATCCGTTCAGGAAAAATTCATCGAACAACGTTTTGGTTGGCTGTGGAAATCGAAATTCTATTTGACGTGAATATTTTGTCGTGATAAAAAACATTGTTACCTAAGACAAAGCTGCAATGCATATGCTCAAGTAGAAATTTTAAAAATGATGTCACATAGTTTGTGAAGTGTAAACCGAGAAGTGGAAGATATATTTTTTTCAGACATGCTCACCTGTCAAATGCTGGCTTCATTACGCAGCCTGACCTGAATTAGCTCGTTACCAATCCGTCCATTTCAAGTACGTATCCCGATATTCAGTGAGGAGCCAAATAACGTCTCGCAACTCGCGCATTCACTCGTTTTCCTTCGGGCATCAGTTAACATGAAAGTGTTTCCGTCAATTTTGTTCTACGGGAAATCTAAATTTGGATACACCCCATTGTGTTAATGATGGACTGACACAATCGGCGATAATTTTCATTGTTTGGAAACCATTATCCATTAGAAGCAGAAAAGGATCAGTCATTTGATACTTTGTTGAAAGTGGAAAAAAGTTTCAACTCGTTTTGGATTCATTAAAGAACGTTGCGAGCAAAAATTATTTAGATATTGGGAATCTGTGTGTTGATATATAAATTTTTGTTAATGAGTGACTTAGACCTGTTGTTGGTGAGTTGTAAATACAGGCACTTTATGTCGGATTTAATTATAGCAAATGAAAAAATTAAAAAACACAGCAATACATCGAGAGTCCAACATCTGAAGCAAAAGGGAGTCGGAGTATTACGACATGCCTCAGCACTAACTAAAATACAAAGTGAATTATTTACAGGATGCAAAATAGTCCCCTACCGACGCGCCACTAAAGTACGCACATTTCGTACAGTTCCATCTTTTATCTACAGTTCGTTAGTTTCCTGAGGTACTATCTGGCGGGCTCAGATGGGACCAAAGTTCATTAGAAGTAGCAACAAGTTTATCAGTTCCCTTCACGACTTTAGCCCAAAAATTGACTTTTCAAACGCGCTCAACTGAAGCAACGTCTCTAAATTCCAAGACCCCTTCTTTAGAGAAATGACCTTTTATCACTAAACGCACGGTGCGAGGAAGCGATACCAGTACTTAATATTTGCTGAAATACTCGCCATGGATTTAAAACCGTTCTTGTACACGTGGATTTGAGATTTATAGCTGGTTGCTTGCGACTCTTTGCATCGATTAAGTCCTGCTTAAGCAGTTTTACAATATTTTTAGACATAATGGAGTGCTCAATATTTTAGGATAACCATTAAGTGAATGAGAGCGTTTAAGACCCTGAATTATATGACCTCAATTCTATTTTAATGTGCGTTGGATTCCTCGATTTACACATTAATCAATAAACAGTTTCAAATAATGACATGAATAGTATCACAAGAATTGTTCCGCCGCTTTTCAGTTTTGAGAGATAATGTAGAATTCCAATGAAATGGCTAAGGTACACTTGCATTTCTTCTAATTAAGATCTCACAATCATATTTTTTGTCTGAGAAATTTACTAATTTATCTAAATTTCTTTGATGAGCTTAACAAGATGTCATGAAATATAAAATTTTATTGAAAAAAAACGTACAAACATTGTCCGTTGTTCAAAGCATTATTGTTCGTTTTTTAAAGTATTGTCAACTGTGTACGATACCTAGCGAAAACTATAGAAGCGACTCTATCTTACATGAGCACCAGTCTTTGTGCCTGACTGAGTTCAAATGGGAAATAATAAGTACCATTCTCGATGAATCCTAGGGAAAATTTGTGGGTCCCAAATTGTTTCCAGTAAAAGCTTCTCCATTGAGACTGCCGTAAGAAATGTGTTTTTCTCAGCCAAGGATGTCAGTGAGACTCTTAGACTCTTCATTTAAATCCATTGAATCTTCACTAACTTTTTTCACTCGAGTTTTGACTAGAACACAAACTATTGAGTGCGAAATGGGTGGGCGCTTAGAAATGACGGCAGAAAAGACGCCTCAAACTTTGTCGCTTTAATAGCCCTTCAGCCTAAACTCTCAAGAATATAATCATTTAGTTCTTCACGACTTTTTGCCAGTGTTTTCTAAACTGAGTGTACGTGCTTCCAAAACCTAAGTATCAAATCAAACGCTGATCTCTCAGAACTCATCTAAAAAGATAGTTAAATTCTGGTTTTATTATCCGCAGATTTTTTATGCGTTTGTCCCATACACAATTACACATATGTTTCATATGACAACTGCTGATGTCCCGGTTTAGGTTCGCTTTGCATTCCATTAGAGGATGCTCTTTTATAACATCGCTCCAAATTTTAACATTTTACTTTTGCAAGTAAATTTAACTACTTTACTTTACCTGGGAACTTCATCAACATTCTTGATGTACAGGCAGAGTATACTAAGATCTATTTCGTTATACATGTTAAGGCTGCAGCTTAGCGAACTGGCGACGCTTTCTTTTGGATAAAAAGCCACTATGGTAATGCCAATCAATCCAATTTTCTGTAGTGTATTTTTTCAAGTAGTTTTCTAGAAGCAAAGGTATTGTGTTTGTGAGACCCCAAAGTTTAATACAGTAATATTCTTTCCTTTAACATATCTAAAGGTCTCGTAGAGTACTATTACACTCCGTACTTCAATGCTAATTACATGAATATAATTTCGTTTCAGAAGTTTTCCTTTCGAACACTTCGGTGCTCGCTTTGAATTTAGGTCGCATTGGGTTTACTCTTTGTCGAGTTTTTAACCAAATTCAGAATTTAAGCAACTGAACGATTTTGTGAGAAATTTTCCACTACTGGCTCAAAAAGTTAACCAATGAGCTATGCGATGTCAATCGTATGCGAATCTCATTGTGTACGGATAAAAATTCCATCCTATTGCTCGTGCAGTCATAACTTGACTCCAGGATTCCTTAGTTCAATAACTGGGACTAATTTGTATCCGTAAAAGTTTCTATTTGCGTAAAATGATGTAGAACTCAAAGACATTTTGCACTGAATCTTTTGAAAGTTAATGGAAAACTGAAATTCTATAACAGCAGCTATTAAACATCAACATTGTCATGTTAGCGGTCAATAATGCGAGGTTTTTGAAGAGGCTTAGGGAAAGCTCTAAAGACCTGAATGCAGAAGAGGATTTCGTGGGTAACTGAAACCTGAAGAGACCAAAAGAATACAATTACATTGAGCAATTTGATCGTTAGCCAACTCGAGGACACGTAAGGAGAGGTCTCATTCTCCGTTAAAAAAAGTCAAATAAATGTACTGTATTTTCCTGCATTAATCGTTCAAAATTTGCAGTGGTCGAAGCCAGACATAAAGTTCAACTTTCGTAACTTACTACATATCTATAAAACGTTCTGAACTCTGCGGCTACTTTGTTTCTCTCCCAGGAGTATGAGAAGTCTTCTATTGAATTTGGCGCTTGTTTTAAATTTTGAGGTGAAATGTTAACCAATTTATGATGATGGAATGAGCAGTTACTTCTCAAAAAGGAATTAGAACCTAATTGGTCATTTTGACGTTCAAAATTATTTCAGAAATATAACCATAGCAAATCTGGACCTGCAAACGTTTTCCTTATTAGACCAAGAGATCAGTCAAAGACGACAAGAATGACACTAACTTGCAAATATGGGTAATTTTTCACACTCAAATTTTAAAATAGACTGCGTGTGCTTGTTCACGCGTTTACATTGCTCCGATTAGAACACACGAGTAAATTTAGTATGAAACAGCGAACAATTTTTGGCAATGGGAAGAGGCATTAACTTCGAAGCATCACACGTGATCTAGTTTTTGCTTTCGTTTTGGTTAATGAAAAAACATTTTTCGACAGGTGAAAATAAATTATGCTACCAGGAAGCAGAAAATCCGGTCGTTCTTTCAGCTCTTTCTTTCCCTCTATGGATTAATGTGTTTTCCAAGGTTTTTCTCGAAATTGACTTCACCTCTTTCATAACTAGATTTCATTTTTGTTCATTAGCTTCTTCGTTTGCTCAACTCTGACCAGACTTCAAATCAAGACTAAAATTAATTTATAAACTTTCATTACCCTTGGGGTTCTAAAAAAAATGTTTTCTCAAAAAGAAATCATCGATGAACATTCCGAGTTCAATGCATTAAAAGATTGCCTCGGAATTGGGATGAGCAGGCCTTCTAACGCTGAAGGAATAAAGCACCGATAATTTCATGTCCAAATTTGTTTTCAATGAATAAAAAATTCCTCGGATATCAGCCTCGAAATTAATTTCAACCCCAGGATGTGCGAATGCATTTATTTACCAGCCCTTTTATTCACATCACATCCAACTGGCGTGGCGTAGGCAATATCAAATCATCACATACCGACTTTTTACAGCCATGCCACAAGCCCCACTCGGATATCAGGGAAAATAACAACAGCATAACAAAATAACAAAAACAAGGAGCAAAGCTTTGAGGGAAAAACGGTCGAACATTTTTCGTCGGCAGACACGAACACGGGTAGAGCCTGGCTAATGAGACCCGCTACCAGGCTTGTGATTAGACCTGCAGCCCAGCGGCTGCGGGGCACTACGATCAAAACACTGGCCCGCCCGCCTGGCAATTGCTTCACCGAGGTATCGATGAGTGCATGCAAGGCAACGCTCAAAAACAAGCATTTAATCATGAGCATGAAATGTTTGGGAATTTGAGTGGAGCCTTCAACAATACAACAGCCATGGCAATGAACATTAGCTTTGAATTGCAATATTTGAGAATTAGAGTGAAGCCTTAAACATTACAACAGACGTGGCAATAAACATTAGCTATAAACTACAGTATTTCGAAATTTTGGCGAAACCTTAAACAATACAGCACCCGTAGCATTAAACATTCGCTGTAAACTACAATATTTGAGAATTCCAGTGAAGCAATAAAAAATAAAATAGCCAGGGCATTAAACATTAGTTGTAAACTAAAATGAAACCTGCTAACAGTGATGTTCAATGTAGAGAGTGTTCTAGTTTTACAACACATCTCGAAACACTTTTTGGGTTACTTAAAAATTATGCATTCGCTGTGCAATTCTCAGGTCTCCCGTCTGTAATCTTATTGAAACAATGTTTAATAAATTTACGCTAACGAATGCACAAGTAAGACAAACTTTATATTGTATTTCTTGTAATTACCAAACCGTGATGGCGGAGGAAATTTACCAACAAATCATTGCAATTCATAGATGCCGTCCTCAAGTTGTGAATTTAAAGAGCCATTGATCTAACTTATTGCATGTTCATAATTTCAGAGTCAAATAATTTTAGTTCTCTCGTAAATACAAATAAGCAACATCGTTTTTGAGGAATTTTAGTTCAACCATAAAAAATTGAGCTATGAATTTCAATTAATTTGCGTCTGGTAATTTTTGCAACCATTTTGCGCATCAAAAGTACTGCAGGATTTTTGTTAGGCTGTGATTCTTTGCATGCCTATTAATCATTTTTATTTCCTGATCAGTTCTGGGCGTAGTTTAGGAGTGGAAGTAGTTAGAGTGCACAGGTGGGAGCAAATTTGAGCTAATTTCAGGTAATCATTCTTTTTCCTTAACTAGTGTTATGTTGCCTGTGCGTGGCTGGTCTCTGACAGCGTAAAACTTGAGCGTAAATCCAAGAACACACCGCATGAGTCATCCTGCTAATTTTTTCGTATTTCACCGTAAAACTTGAATGTTCTTCAAATTCTTTGCAACTGATCGCAACATTTCTCAATTATTTACAATTTGAAGCTTTCTACACAAGATCGCCTCTGATTTCAAGAGAACAGGTACCCGTATTGCCTGTATCTAAATTATTACTACATATTTGAAAATCATTTTCCAACTACACACTGAACACAATTAAGTAATTATTCTGAAACAGGGCTGCTTTTGCTAGTTGAAATTCCACAGCTAACTACTCTAAAAGTGATTAAATCAATTTCGTCCAAAGCATTTCGAAATGTTTCATTAATTTAACAAGAACCTAATACGACTCTGTTATTGAGCCTTAAGATATGTAGAGTTGCAGATGACCATACAAAATTGAGAAGTGGACTGCGGAGTTTAGTTGACTGAAGGCTCGATCAGCGGTTTTTTTGTTCATTTTCGTTATTCGTCCATGTTATTAATTATCATGGATTAAATTGACCCACTAAAATTCTCATAATTTTTCCGATGGCAATTCAATTGACACAGGTTGAAATAATGGTAAAATACCATGAATTCACAATCTATTAACAAAGTAGCCAATCCCGACAAGAAATTCGATGATGATGTTCAAAAAAAATTGCTGGATTTCCAGGGCATTAACTGTAATGCTGACTATCATGAATCATGAATTACAACGAATAACAAAGGAGCCAATCCCGACAAGAAATCCGATGATGATGTTCAAAAAAAATTGCTGGATTTCCAGGGAATTAACTGTAATGCTGACTATCATGAATCATGAATTACAACGAATTTTTATTAGTTCTCTTTAATTAATCGTTATTGTTGCAAATGATCATAACATGCTAAACAGATTCAACCGTTGAAGTACCTTTTATACTGAATAGATGGCAGCAAAACTTGTGATAACAAAAAAGTGCAAGTTATCTCTGTCTTCATTATCGTTGAAATTTCTCACGATGTAATTACATGGTTCCTGATGAGTACCAAAAGCCTCACCTCGCTTCTCGATGCTGTCTCGCCAAATTTTTAATAATTTAAAAAATTTGAGACAACTAAGAAAGCGTTTCTTCCTCCAAAAGCGTGTTGAAATTCTATGTACTGTAGATGTGAACATGGCATTTTGCGCTTTCGCACGTCATGACCAAAAAATTAGCAATGTAAATATTCTTTGAAAAAACGAACAAGTTGTCCCTTTCTGACATCGTTCAAAAACCAAATGTAGTGAACACATTCTTCAGAATTTTCGCATCGTTGGCGGATAAGCCGCTCTACAGGAAGTATGGTCACGTAAGGCCAAAGGAAAGAAATAATTTAACACCCGTGAGCACTGAAAACTCGGACAAATTCTGCCTTCAAGCTCGAGAGCTGGAGCCCTCGACTCAGGCAAGGTTTTAATGTTTTGAAGAAGTTGACCCAGATTTAAAATTTTGAAATGTCTTTTCGGGACTTTGAACCAGTATTTTCCAGAAGTGTCTCATTGTTTTTGAGTTTCCTACACAAAAACTTCGAAGCTAATCGCAACTTTGCGTGTGTAATGCCCCCGAGATCAAAAATTAAAATTACGATGGTTTCCCGAGCAAGCGGCTTTTGTTCGTCTTTTGTTTTCTTTTGAGGAACGGATTTCTTTGTTTTAATGAAAGGCGGTTTGAAAGATGTTCTTATATTAGAATTTTTCACTCACTTCATTTGTCATCCCAACGTTCTAATTTCAATTTGCATCCAGAATAAAAAATGCAAAGCTCGTGTCCTCTCGGAATTTACAGCGGATATCGAATTTTGAAAAAAATTAAATTCTGCAGATTATGATATCCTACGTAGCAATTTTCATATCATACGTAGGTGAAGCAGTAGCAATTTTCACCTGCGAATACGAAAGTACGCTCTAATAGTGAATAGCCAAAGGAATAGGATCATTTTGTATCACTATTAGGACTACTATCATAAAGTAAGCGTGCAAACGTGTGGGTGCGAGTGTGTCTGTTTGTGCGAAAATGTACATATGTATGTTTGTGCGTGCACATGCAAATTATTTACTGCATTCGGGTGCTGATATTGTAACTAAATAGTTGTTATGAATGCATGAAACAAGCAATTTGCACGGAATAGAACTTCTGAGCTTTTAAATGCTGGCCGGTACATTGGACGCTCTCAAAATGTTTCAGCTAATCCATGTAAACTCCTTTCAAGCAATTTTCTTTGAGGATCATGAAAGATCCATGCATGTAAATTACGTGTTATAAAAATGTAATCCTGTTTTACGAACCTGAAAGAGGCTGTTATTCACATGGGCTTTTATTTTTTTATTTTTGTGAGTGATTAGGAGCGACTTTCCTCTCCATTTTTTCCTTAACTTTTAATCATAAATCTCTCGACAACTTTTAATTAATAAAATACCTAAACCTTTTCGCATTGTATCGAAGAAGTTTTCAAGCTGTTCTTCTTTTTTTGCGTCGTTTGATGGGCTGCTAGAATTTGAAAATTTTGAAGCTAGCTTTTAGTGAAGCTCATGAAAATTTTTAATTCTGGATACATTGTTCTGATTGCGAGCATGATATTTAAATGAAATACATTTTAAAGCGAGCCAATTTAATCAACGAAAATATTGAATTTGAAAACGAAAAATATTGCTTCCAATTTCAGATACCAAAGTTCAAGACTAGCTTCTGAAACCACTGCTCATTTCGTCAGTCTGATTTTCTGGATGAGATGCTTCTCAAATTTTGTTTTAAAAAAATCATTTTAAATTCATGGCATATTCTAGTCTTTCATTCTCACAAACCATGATATTTCTCCTTCAGCAACTGCTCCAACATATATTGATGGGATATTATCATGTGCTCGTTGCCACTTCTAATATCATCACACACTGGTGCTACCGACACATTTGCAACGTTCTCATCCGTACTGGGCTCGAAGACGCTGCCGGTCTCAGAGAACAGGACAATTGTTATTGAAAACGCGCTCAAAGTCTTACAATTCCATTAAAATATAAAGAAGAAAATTAAGGGTGCTGGTGTGAAAGTGTGCGTGTGTGGGCTTGTGTTAGAGCGTTTGTGAGCAAGTGAGTAAGTGTGTAGGTGAGTACTTGTGTGTGAATGGAAATCTGTGTGTATTTGTGCACACACGAGTGTGTGTGTGAGAATGGGCGTGCGTTGACCACGTGGCCCGCAATAAGAGGTTATTTTTAAATCATAAGTTTTGTTATGACACATTTATTTGTTGAGTGTGCCGATACTAAGGATTAATTTGGGCCAAACCCATGTAGTTAGGAGTCAGTATCACGGGATTCTCATTTACGCAAAGTCACACTCAAAGCAGATCTGCCAATCGTCATTGACTTCCAAATGCAGCTCAGTAGGCATTCCTGCTCCGTTTAGGGTCAGAGAGGCTATGACACCATCTAATTCACTTTCCAAAAGCAAAACATTTTGGTATCTATGTTCAAACAGAGAACAAAATTCGACGTAGTTCAAGTACAAATGCCGACAGTGAAATCTGACGTACATAGACTGTTATCGGAAGCAACAGAACACATGGAATTCATCATGAAATTTAATGACCTCGCTCGTGTGATTCAACTTGAAGGAAACTGATGCATGTTTTCAGTAATTTTTTTCCTTCTACTGATAATTAGAGATAGATAGCATTTGTTTTTGAGCACGTAAAATCATCAGTGCGTAAATTCCACTATACACTTAGAATTTTAATTGCAATTTTTAACATCTATTTACATTAATCTACGTCTTACGTGTTCAAATTAAAACGCACGTTTGGAAAACGTGGTTCAAAAATTTTTTAAAACTACCTTTTACTTTATGCCTGAAATATCCAAGGTTTCAAATGTTTACCGGCGACCTTCAAACATTGAAACGTTCTAAGAATGTTCCACTAAATTTTCCCCATTTTATTTCAAAGCTTTAAAGTTCCAAAACTAATTTTTTTACTCCAGCTTTACTTATCGGGATGATTTAGAAACAACGCTTCGGAAATATCGGTGTTTCCACAAACCATGAGTTTGCACGACCGAGTTTTCAGTCCCTGAACTCGCTGCATTGTTTTGTAAGTTACGACTGCAGCCGTCTGGCGGGAATGCCGCGTCTAACGGGAACGCCTCGTCTAGCGGGAATGCTTCGTCTCGCGGGAATGCCACTAAAATGAACTCGAAAAAACCTCCGTGGGTGCACGTTCAGTGGTTGAAAAATAAATCATTGAACTCTACTTTAATGAAGTGAACTTGGCCTATTAGAAGTAAGTAAGAGTTGTGAGAAAAAACAGAGCTAGAAAAAGATAAACATCGTACACTTCATTTGGTGCATGCATAGTATTTGAGTCCAGCCTCATAGCTGGAAGCTCTATGTAGTTTCAAGTATTTTTAGAACCATCGCACACGGTATGTCAAAAATCGTGGCATCTTATAATGATCGCCGTGACGCGTAACTCATTTAGTTTGGATTTAAATCCTAAAAATCACACTCGATTTAAACACATGAAAAATGATTGATGAACTGATGTACATGTTTCACAGCCGCTAACATTTTTCCAATTTTAATTTTCCAAAAGCAGATTTGCGGAGAATAAGCGCGTAATTGACTGAATATTCTAAATGGTCGTTTCATTTTTGATACAATTTTTCATTGGATGAAAAATTTGTTTTACTGCTGTGATCTCTGTGTCCAATAGCGCAATATTACCTAATTTAAACTGAAAACGAGATAGAATACTTTCCCGGGAGTGAAAAAAGTATACGGATAGTAGTGGCAATTAATTACTCATTGAATGTCTCATTTTTGGCAGTAATTTGGAAATTTCTCTTTCATGGACATTTTGAGAAAATAAATTCAGATTACAAATTCAGAGCAACAATACTAAGTGTAACAGTACACTCGCAACAGTACAGAATACTAAGGCAACCAACACCTGCAACAGTACAGAACAGCAATACTAAATATTACTAAGGCAACCAACACCCACAACAGTACAGAGCAGCAATATTAATTGATATTAAGGAAGCAACACCCGCAACAATACAGAGCAGCAATGCCCCGAAAGTTTTACATTTTGCTAAAAAGTTTAAATAATTCTTTAAAATAGAAACGTGACCATAATTCTTTATTAAATATCCCACCTTGAGGAACATCTATTAATTTTTGTAGCTCTCTAATTCATGGCATTGCAGGCAATAAATATTAGAACATTAGAAACAAATATTATAGTTGTAAAGAGAATGATACTGTATGCTCGACTGGCAACCAAATAATGAGAGTGAAAGTCGAGGCTTCTGTACAAAATCAGAAACAATTTACTTAACGCTGAATATAAATGAATCACGTTGTTTCAAGTTGTGTACGATGTGTGTAAAACACGTTTTTATCAATAAAAATCAAATGTTCTTTAAGAAGTTTGGAGAAAACTAACCACTGTGGGATGCGTTTTTTCTGCGAGTATCCAGTCCCGCAATACTGAAGAAATCAAGTTATGAGAACTTAAGGAGTTATAAACTTCAAAATTTGACCAATAATATTTTTGAACGTGTGTTTCGAAATGAAAGAAATTTTGAAATATTAATTTTGGTTTCATCACCACTGGGAATCGCACCTTTTTGTATTAAAAAACATTAACTCTCCTTATTTCGAAAGTCTCATATACTCTCACATATCGTTGTAATCAAGAAAGTTTTTAAACTTGAAAATTTCTCGCCTTTCATGTAGGCGAAAGAAACCATTTTTACATATCTTAACAAACTTCAGTATGAATATTTCTGCAGATTCCATTCGAAATACTTTGACAAAATTATCTTGAAATTGACATAAACAAAATGACTTTTCCATCATCCGACATCTCTGGTCTTCTCATTTCTAGCTACTGAGTCAAAGTCGTAAAATCTAATCATTTCTTCGCCCCTGAGGGGATTCCTTCGCCCAAACCTTGAAAGCATCTCAACTTTTTTTTAAATAAACAGCGCGCAAGAAAGACAGGGCAGAGCCTTCAGGGCAAATTCTGCACCGGCATTTCTAGGTTCGTAATTATGCTGATTTTGAAGTTACGTAATTCATTTTTTGTTACTTTCATTACATTTTAATGGTTGGTAATTTTGTTGGGAAACAGATGCGAGGTGAAAAATTGAAAACTTTATTACAAAAAGAATTTCATTTTTTAATACAATTTAAGGCATTTGTTCAGACTTCCAATATTTTTTTGAGATGAACTGATATTTTACGAACTGTTCTGAAACTGCTATGAAATGAACAGAGCATTGAAGGCAAAACATAACATCTGGTACGTTGAAGAATTTCATATTCAATATCGTAACAATTGGGGAAAGGATTCAGTGCGGAGCTGTAATTCTCTCTCGTGAGTGGCCTCCTTAGGTGATTGAGGAGCATCCTTTCCGTGTCCTGATATACTCACAAGCATGATGCGAGTCAGAAAATAAAGACTTATGCATTGAGTTCTTCGGCTTGTCACCAGCAGGAATAGAGATATTCATTGCATTTGAACAAGTTTAAAAGAGGTATTGGACTCGAGCATGTCTTCAGAGAATAGATCTAACCAAACGTTTCCTTACAATGCAGAGTACCATTCCTCATTGCAAACTACACACTATCTCAATGACCTTCATTCTTACGATATATTCTTCAGATCTTACTAGAAATTTTTATTTTTTTATTTATTTTTTGACTAACCGAAATAGAACGAAATACTATTTCAGGGGAGAAACGTGCGTTTCAAATCGGCATTTTTGACTGAATTGATCACGTGATATTGTTGTGTCCTGCTAAAATAACAAAAACAGCCGTTTGTTTATCGATGAGCATTGCTCAGCGTTATCAGTGCAATATCCGTAACAGCACAGAGCAACATTAAACTGCATGTTAAGGCAGCACCCGTAACAGTACCAAACAGCAAAGCTCAGCGTTAACAGGGCAACATCCGTAACAATACAGGGTAGCATTTCTTTTTCAGCGTTATCAAGGTATCTAACACCCGTAACAGCATAGAGCAGTAAGGCAAATCCCGCCAAATGTAATCCCATGCCTTACTTTGTTGTCCTTTACGTTTGAAAAGACTCATACCATTTTATGTTCGGTAAATAAGTGTGAAACTTGACGCTTGATCACTACACTGAAGCTTTCGAGAGATTATTTGGAAACAGCGCTACTGATGAGAAACGAAAAATTGTTGAGATAAATTTTTCATTTTGTTGCGTACATCCATCCATAAAATAAATAACATTACGACTAATGTTGGATTTTATACGTATTATAAATACCTAGGAGTCATTCTGTAAAATTTAAATTAGTTACCGCTTTTATTCTTCACTTTATATTTTACAGTTCACTCAATTCGTTATGATCCGGGATCAAACTGCGTATCTGTTCCTCAGTCAAATTTTAATTTGATGAAACCCACCCGCCTTCTAAAATTTTACCAACTGGAAGTCTGTCAAAATAAACTTCAAAAGACCCAAATTTGTAAGCTAGCAGTTATTACCTATTTTAATGCCCAGGAAATATTGTGTACAGACTTCATAAGAAAATAAGCTGGCTGAAAATTCGCTCCTACCGGTTTTTTCAAACATGAATCTTATTTCATGAGTTGTTTTATTCAAGTTATAAAAGAAATTCATATATACTAAGCTTTTTGCTGAGTTAAAATTTATGCATTTCAATAATCTATGTTTTCCTCTCAGAGTATTAGTATTCTTAATAAACAAGTCCTTCATGAATAATTCACTCGTGTTTGGATAATTCAAGAATCCACAACTGGAATTTTGTTACGCGGGATGAGTTTAGTCTAAGTGGAAATTCTGAGGTAGGAAATTTTTTTAACAAAAGTTCAAATGCATAGAAAGCCTAAACAAATAAATCATTGGAAATACCCGTACCTTCAGTGATTTCATTTCAGAATTTCGTCAACATTTTAAAAGAAGTTTCAGGTTTCCCAAAATCTATTCCTTATTCTCGGAAATAAATCTCCCCTGAGTACTCACCATGGTGCCGATAGCGGAAGTTTAGTCACAGGAGGAGACAAGGGAGGCAGGAGTAGCACTGGTGCACAAAGAAAGGGAGCGTCACTCGGCCAAAACTCTACGGGGTGCAGTCGACACGTTTCGCTCAGCGTTGTCCGCTCTAATGGGACTGAAGGGCAGTGCACCACGATATTTATACAGAACACGTTCACCTGCGATGACGTCACCTGGTTGAAGGCGGATCTCGCACGTTCATTGGTTGACACACACAAAACAGATAGCCAGTCACGAGCAGGTTTGGGGAGTTGGGTCAAGTTCGAAGACAATTTGTTATGTAAGTGATATTCCACGCATGTGCCTCATGCTGATGGGCTGAGGTCAAGCACTCATTATATGATTATTACATAATGACTAAATTTTTATCACGGTATAACGCTGTGAATACGTTGTTGTGCATGTAAGAATAAAAACTAAATAAATGCAGGGCTACGTGTATGTCGGGTTGGAGAATTCAGCTCCTTGATTGTCGAGTTAGAGCAACCGAAATCGAAAGAGTCAGAAGTTCTTTTAAAATATTAACGGGTAAATACAGATAGCCAATTGAAACCAACAAATTCTTCTGAAGATGACCCTTTTTGCTAAAGTTCAAACTTCACATATAAACAAATCGCTCATACAAATTTAGAAGACAAAAACAAAAGTTAATTGATAGAAATAAGCTGCCAGTGACTTCAAAGTTATTGGTTTAATAGTATTTTTCGTACTAAGCAGTCCTGAAAAGGGAAATAAAAACAATAGAAAGGAAATGTCGCAATCCAAAATTTTTGTTTAGGCTTGCTCTCTAATAATCAAGTTTTTTCACCAACTACCTCAATAAAATAATCCGATCTTTTTTCTTTCTTAAAGTCATATTTTTTCGTAATTAGACCTGAACAGTCGATCGAGTAGTTGAAGTGTAGCTGGTGAGCCTCTGAAAAATGGTACATTTTCTTAGACAATTAAATATGTTCAACTTTTGAAAACTCTAATAGAAAGTTATAGAAAAGTAAGAGATAAAATCAATAATTAAACCTAGTTTATTTTATTCACAAATCCATGCATTGAACTAAAATTTCAGTTTAGGCTGTAAAGGATTTCTCATCACAGTCGCTCTCTTGTATTGAGGCATAAATACTTTTTGTCTAGAACCTACTTTTCTCCTACGCGAGAAGTGCTTGATGGCTGTATCTTTGATACGAGTTTCGCCACCGTTCGTGTACCAAAACTCATTTTAAAATCAAGCATGATCAAATGGGACACATTTCATTGGTGTTGAGAAAGATTGATATAGACGATTGAGATAGATTGTTGAGAAGGATTGATTGGAAAGTTGAGAAGGATTGATATAAAGAAAATGTCGTTTGAATTTTCAACTCGAGTGAGAGATTCACTTGCTCTGTTACATGTACATATTTTAGAGCCATCACTTTTGACGCGGCGTGAACGTTATTTGGTCATTATATCTACAGGGTATCCCCTGAAAATGCAGCCTATTTAGAAACACTGTAGTTTACAAACTATTAGTGGTAGAAGGTTGAAATAGGTTTAATTTAAAAGAGCAGGATTTAAAATTTTATTTGGTGTCATGTATACGATGTAATGAATAATTCAATTTCATTTGCGGTTTATTCGCCACAAGAATGGCACAATTAACGCACAAATTTTATTGTTCGTATTGATAAATGTATTGTGTCTGGTAGTTGTTATGTAGAGTGACAAATTTTTAATAAAATAAAACTTTAAGTCCTACTCTTTTCAATGAAACTTATTTCAGCCTTTTGCCACTAACATTTTATAATCTACAGCATTTTTAAATCGGCTACATATTTAGCTCTCATCCTATATACTGTTCAGAGCAAAGACCTCAAAACAACAGACCACACAAAAAAATGCCAAAGTGTTTCATAAATATGAAGAAAACTCGTATAATTTAAAAAGGAAAAATTCGTTTGAAGTTCTAAAGAATATTTTTACATCAAAGTTTTAGGCTTGATCTCATTATCATTAGCAGCCTGTCCGGAACAGAACGACCGTATTCATTTACTACGTAACAACCTAATTAACTCGGTTTGACAACCAATATTTAAACAGAAGTAAAAGTTTATTTACCAATAAACTGAAGTTGCGCCTCGTGCTTTTTAAATAACGAAGCAAAAACTGTTTGCCTAATTTTACTAGAAAGTTGAATTTCAGTTTGCTCGATCATGACAAAATCTGGAAACGAATTTTTTTATTCGTTCATAAAATATGACATCATGGCCGTATTTATGACCTGATTATGATTGCTTTATATTCTACTTTCACCAGATAAGACATGAAAAATATAGCTTAGTTTGTCAGCCGTGAATACTGAAGTTATGTAGAATGAATGGATAAATCTTCCAGAAATTTCATAATGTGAAAATACAGTTTATGTTCGGAAGGTTCATACAGTCACTTATCTACAGTAAGAATTACTTAAAAATGTGAGTGAAAATATTTGTGAAATATCATTTGCTATTCCAAATTTTACTTAGAACTGAATGAGGTTTGCTCAAGTTGTAGATCCGCTAACAGATCGATAATGATTTCTTTAAAATCGTTTCAAGTTGATTTATACTCTCGACAAAGTCACGTGGGTCTGTCTCTTGTCTTGAAAACAGCTCAACAATGTTGGACTATAAGCTATGTTTATTATTTTATTTAGATTTGATTCTTATTCACAGCAGGTGTGCAATTTTTTATTTTATTTTCAAGAAAAAATATAATAGTTTTAAAATCGGTGAATAAAATCAGAGAGTCGAAGAAATAAATGGCCGGTCATCCTACTGTACGAGGAGGACAGGTAGTTCGCTCTGCACACATGTAAGAATTAACTCTTTTTTTTGCCTACGTGGACTGTTAAATGAAAGCGCTCTCAGATCCCTTGCTTTCTGTGACGGCATTTGAACATTGAGCAGCATTTGCATTTAATTGCATTTATTGATTGCATCCAATTCCTGCCATCCTAATTTATTTTCTTCATTCTAAGCTCAGTTACAAAGAGCTCATGCATTTCCACGAAATATTGAGACGATGTAAGAGAAAGTTTTCAAAATAACTTATATTTTTTTATTGGGATACCTCATCCAGTCCAAAAGTAGTGAAATATGTACACGCTTGAAATAATTCTCGCAAAATGAAAAGTAAAAGATCCCTTTTGATTTTTCTTAAATTAACAGAAAATTACATCTCTAGAGAATTAAAGTATTCGCGCACGTCGAAATTTAAGCTCTGTGCTTCAAGATCAAATTTTGAACATATGTCTCATCGTTTGAAAATATGGAATAAGTTAATGAAGTTGTCTAAATTTTGGATAAATACTAATGTTTTGCTTCTTGCAAATCCTAATTATGAATAAAAGAGCAAAGAAAGTAGCTTTTAAATTTAACATTCTTATTAAGACAGTCTAATAATAAAAGAAGAACGTTTCGACCCGTTAGGTCATTCTCAACTTCTGTCGGTAAAAAATCACGAAATCTAGTAAAATTCACAGTAAATTGTTAGACGATGAAGAAAAAAAAAATTAACATCATACTAAAAACTTACGAATACAACCTAAACTAGCTGAAGGGGGAAAGCGGACTGAGTATCATTCAAAACTTGTTTTGTCGTTAAAATATACAGGGATTCTAAAATACGAAGATTTATAACACCAGATGTAGATGCAATTACATTGAAAT
>JACJUY010000425.1:0-17124 GCA_014220935.1 Platorchestia sp. MABIK | reverse complement strand
TTCTGCCATCCGTTCTCATGCAGAGAAATGCGATCTTCCAGTGCGCTTAAACGATTTCAATGTAATTGCATCTAAATCTGGTGTTATAAATCTTCGTATTTTAGAATCCCTGTATATTTTAACGACAAAACCAGTTTTGAATGATACTCAGTCCGCTTTCCCCCTTCAGCTAGTTTAGGTTGTATTTGTAAGTTTTTAGTATTACGTATTTTTTTTTTCTTCACCGTCTTACAATTTACTGTGAATTTTACTAGATTTTGTGATTTTCTCCCGACAGAAATTGAGAATGACCTAACGGGTCGAAACGTTCTTATTTTATTATAAGACTGTCTTAATAAGAATGTTAAATTTAAAAGCTACTTTCTTTGCTCTTTTATTCATGTCTAAATTTTGACGTAGAAAATGCCTTCCGATTTTTTTCATAAAATTTATATGAAATTCAACTCAAATTCAACCGAAGTACCGCAGTTTATTTGCACTCACTCATTCGTACAATAGAGGAAGCATTAAAGCCTTCACATGGTGGCATTTTCTTTGACAAACCCGTAGTATGGGACCCGTTTTTGAAACGAAAAGACATTCCCTCATATTTTGTGGTCGCTGTCTGCCCTGATGCCCAAGTTTACACGGGCATCATTATGACCTTAACGACCCGAGGAAGCTATTAAGTACTTCGGAGGCTGGAAACGAACATTACAGCGCATAACTTCCCTCCCTCCCCCACATGCAAGAACACGTATAGTGCAAGGACAACTTTGTCTGCTTCTCCTCCTGAAGAAGAGCTAGACGTGAACACGCGTTGTCTAATGAGCTGGCCACCGAGGACATCACGTGCTCAAAAGTGAAGCAACTATGAGGTTTCTTATTTTCTAGAAATTTCCTCTTCTTTTAAAATCCTGAGGTAAAAACAGAATGTCCTGGTGTATGTATTACCCATTTTTCTAGCATCCTAATAATCCCCTGTGCTAGTAGACAAGAGTGAAGGAAGGATCTATTGTTGCGTCTATGTGCAACATGTTTCTGTATTGAAATTTAAAGCATCATAATTACAGTTGCGAATGAAGATGATTAACGTTAGCTACTGTTGAGATTCATAGCGCAACATTGAAAAAGTTTTACTATATTTTACCTGGTTTAATATCAAGGAGGTCAAAATTATTTAACCCTTTCCTCATCTGCTTTCCTGGGGCAATTTTTGTCAGACTGTTGCACAATTTATGAACTCAAATCACAAAACTTCCTCCACTGCACTCTGATGACGCATTCCGAGTGTAAATCTTTAGTTGAAAACACTCCGTTCTGTACTTATTTACAGGATAAAATATTTAACCTAAATTTTAATTTCGATATCGGAGATACAGACATTTGAAATATTCAAATAATGATCGGTTTGATGTCAGTAATTAGTGGTTTTGGTGATGAAGCATATCATCTTCATAATGTAGCGAGAGCTTAAGATCAAATTGTTACAAACGGGGTAAATTCATGTCAGAAAACCCACAATAATGATCAATCAGGGAAATAAAACGGTAGCTTCATGATAATTTGGGAGTAATATCAAGAATTTATCTGTTGCTTCATGATAATGTAGGAGCAATATCACCGATTCATTGATTGTTCTATTGAGCTGATACCGAGTTAAAATCTGCGCTGGTGTCTGCCCAGACTCTCACACCAACGAAACGCGACTTAGCGCAGTTTGTTCGCGTAGTGGCAGGTCGCCGCAACGTCTCATATGGCGGCCGTGGCTGCCGTGTGGCTGCTCTGAACTGCGCCGCCTCCGCTTGGCAGGTAGCTACCATAAATGGAGTATTTTTTGCTCAGCGCCGTCGCTTAGCGTCGCAGGTTGCTTCTATTAACGGAGTAATTTTTGCTCAGCGCCACGTCGCTTAGCGTCACAGGTAGCTACTATAAAGGAGTATTTTTCTCAGCGTGCCACGTGTATAATGCACTGATAGTCAGTGGCCTGCTCCGATCACTGAAGCAATTTTTAATGGCATACTTATGATGTCCTAATTACTGCAATATGGCTCTTACGACAATCTCGACGATGGAGTATTTGTCATACTCGCTAAACTTATCTTACACGCTGCCATATTTTCAGAATGTTAGCGCCTGCATGCAAATCCGAAAAAATAATTGCGTTGATGAGCATTAAAATATCAAGTGCCTTTGCGATTTTTCGCTCTCACCTGATCTCAATGTAGCTCGGTACTAATGAGGGCATTTAGAGCAGAGAAGAGTAGAAGATTTTACATCTGCATCAAAGAAGCAATTAGCAGACATTCTAGAAGATCAATGACGCAATATTTTAATGAAAAGTATTCAGACAACTTTTTTTCGAGGGAATTTGAAACAAACTTACCCGAGTGATTAGTAGCCCATAAACTTATTGAGGAATCGATGCTTCAAATTTGTAGGGAACTCCCTTACTTTGCTAAGTCCGAGTGTCCTAGGGGAAAATAGATCAAAATAAATCAACACCCAGTAAGCCAGAGCGAAAAATTGACGTTTTCAAAGCAGACAGATAAATTTGCCCTAATTGCATACGTTGATGCTTCCTAAATTGAAAAACGTGACCGGTAGAAAGCAAGTTTACTAAACCCTTCTGACGGAGCTTATATAACATAATCATTAAAATATCTATCAGACACATGAGCACCAATCGAAATCGGTAAGTTAACGATTACTGTTCCTTTGATGCAAATTGAAAATTTCGAGTAGATTAACATTCGCTTCGCTGTCTCATCATTTAGAAATTTCCACTGCTCTACGTAGATATTTTTGTTACCCTGTCGCATAGATTCAAAACACATCCATTCCCAGCAACCCTCGCTCACAAGAATGAGAAATTATTCTGATGACTGCTCTGAGCTGCACACGAGTGGCATCGTGTCGAATGAGCTCAAAAAGTACGCCGTCAGTTCTTAATCTACTTTTGATTTCTCCAATGGTAGTAGGATACAATAATTTCTTAGTCTTCCTTGTTGTGCATTAATTATGTCCGCTATCAGTTCAGAGGAGTAAAAATTACTTTCACACAGCTGCTGTACATGTTACCTAAAGCCTATTGACAAATAGTGGTCAACAGTTCACTAATTCAGTGCCGCCCAGTGGAGTTCGCTTACGGAATACCTACAGTGAATCGAGCAGTCGTGGTGCAAGAAAACTGCACGAAAGCAATCATTATCGCTGTACATCTCGGCTGTTGTCATGCCACACTGCAAATACTTCACTTATTCTGTATCACTGCATCGATGTTCAACAGATAATGTGCATTTGAAAAATGAGACGTGCCTTAATTTTTTATGAAATCATCCGCATTACCACGAATACTTTTGCATGCATTAGTGCCTCAAACCTGTCAGTGTATTGCTTTGCTTAGAGCACGAGGCGAACGAAGAAACAGAGCAGCGACATGCCAATTTTGTGGGGTAGAACAAAGACTAAGATCGAAGAATAAAAGTAGGTTGTGCAAGTAAATGAATAAGATTATCAGTGCAGGCTTAGAGGAAATAAAGAAGCAGTATGCTCGAATAACTTGGTTTTATCGTCTGAGTGTGCTTTACGTGCTCATTCTAATCATTTTCTTTTACTCGGGTTGAAATTGTTTCACTGAAAGCTTAAAAAAATCTATTACTCAAAGCGTCTTTTCACTATTCCAATCTGAGCAGAAACAAAAAATGTAATCAGTTGATCGCTAAAAAAAAAATCGGGAGAATAAACTGATTCTCTTAGTGTTGTATTGGAATTGGCCTTCACACATGTTTTAATTAATACAGGTGTATCATTCTGCGTTTCGTGTTTGAACGAGTTTATAAGAGAAGAGCCTAAGCAGCGGAATCAGATCAAGCCATACTCGAAGTAGAAAGAAACAAAGTGACTTTTCTTACAGTACTCGCTCGCGCTTGTTTTGCGTTATTAAAATACATGCATGTAAAAAAAACAAGTTTTATTTCTTAAAACGCAAATAAAATCATCTTTTAATGAGGTAGCACATGCCTGAAAATAAAGGTTTGATTCCAATTATTTCTGATGCGTGTGTTTCATTTTTCTACGATTTTCACGCTGAATTTAGGGGGAAATTCTTAACCATGGCATCATCGACCGATCGACGCAAGACTTGTTTCAATCTAAACATCATCAGCCAACAAATGTTTTCGAAAGCACAACCGAAAACAACTTACAAATTTTCATTTTGGTGATGCATTTTTGAGACATTAATGAAACGAAACTTTAATTATTTTTTAACTAAAAATTATTTAGCTCGTGAAATGTTGATCTATTATACTTCAAAGCATTGAATGCCACTGCTTATTTTAAAATAAGATTTTCATATATTTACACGAAACGAAGCAGAATGAATGAAAATATACGAAAATATTGATGACTGTTCAAGTTGGAAGGTCATTCCCACACGCTCTGATGGGTTTCTACAATTTAAAATTCCTATTTACTCGCCATATGGAAACTTACTAAAATTACACTCTTAGGATATTCTTCAGAGCTTAATTTGAGACGAACAACTTCAACCTTTACTGGTGCAAAGTTCTAGCAAAATTTTTAAAGAGGGTGAATCATTAGAGACAAATATTTTCGCTGATGTAATACAACAATTATTGCTGCCATTTTTCTAGTCCTTTGCTTCAAATAAAGGTTTCGGCTGTGCCAAAATTTCCGGGCCCGAGATTGCCGTCCGTGTTCAAGTGTGGCGTTAGGAAGACGATTTAAAATCTTGTGCGGGAAATTGTATGCGATAAGCTTTGTATTGCTTTTATTTTCAAGTGTTCTTCAGGTCAAAACAGCTTAGATAGAGTGAGGTTAGTTTAGGCCGGCTTTATTCTATTCCGCACGGTGAAAAAATATTCGGTTCAAAAAGACACCGTTCAGGTTAAAAGTTGGGTCACGGTTTATGTTTTGGTTAAGTTTAGATCTAGGTTAGGTTGCGTAGGAGCCCATTGTATTGATTTCATACAAAATCTGAACAACGTTTGAAATAAAGCATTAAAATTAGGACTGGACTCATTAACAAAAAGGTGAAATAATTATTACCATCAATTTTTGATTCATCTATTCCGAATGTATGTTTAGGTTAGGTTAGGTTGTGTAGGAGTCCATTGAACTAATATGAAGTAAAAAAAGAACAGCGCTTGAAACAAAGCATTGAAATGAAGGCAGAATTCCTAAGCAAGCGATAATGATTAATACAATCATTTTTAGAATTATTTTTCAGTTTCGGAAATATTTCTGCGTAAAATTCTTCAAACCTACAAAGCTCAATGCTCATAGAGGCTCCCCAGGGTTGCGCAATCAGAAGTTTTTAATATTTTTTAGGCTGCTCACCTGAAAGGTTATACTTGAGCTCCTGTTACTATAACAATAAATCTATGGCCAGCCTTTCACAAAAGTCATGGTTCATCCGGTGTCTAAAATAACTTCAGCTATTCAGCAACGAAGCATGAAGAGAAATGAAAAACTTGTGCTTAAAATAAACTCTCTCATGATTTAGATGAACCAACGAAATTGTGTATCTGAAAGCCAGAAATAACATAATGACTTTAATGTCATTATGTTATTTCTGTTGCCATGATTTCTCGATTTAACTCGTGCTTAGATTGAATGTAAATGTTTATCTGAAACGTTGAAGATCGTTATTCATCTCATTTGCTTTTCGGAAGGACATCATTAGTCACAATTCGTTAAATTTTAACAGGCTTCACGAAATCGGACTCCCGCGAGCTCGATATTCCAGTGGGAATTTGAACCTTAGTTATTGGGTCGTGAACGACAGATGCTTCATCAAAACCTGCAAATGTTGCTCGTACTCCTCACATCTGAAAACTGTGGGCTAGAACCTTAGATTTGGGTAAAAAATGTTGTTGAAATTCTGAAATCATGATTTTATATACCATCGTAAGGGTTTCACTCTCCACGTAGGGCAGAACTAGTTACAGACTTGATGTAAGATGTAGCATAACTGTATAGCGCGACTTGTTGCGAGCTTAATTATCTAGTGAGACTAAAAGAGGGCATGACTATCCAGAGAGACTTGCTCATAGGCATAACTATATTAGGAAGATTAGGGCAAGTATAACAATCTGGTGGGACTTGGGGTGTGTCTATTGAGCCATGGCTTGAGCATGTGCGACTTGTGTGTGTTAAATGAGACTTGCCTATGATGCGTGGGACTTGCGTGTGTTATGTGGGACTTGCCTATGTTAAATGAGACTTGCCTATGATGCGTGGGACTTGCGTGTGTTATGTAGGACTTGCCTATGTTAAATGAGACTTGTCTTTGTTCTGTGAGACCTGCGTGTGTTGTGTGGAACTTACTTATGTTACAGGGACTTGCCTATGTAATGTGGGTTATCTTTCTTATGTGGGATTTGCACATGTTCTGTGGAACTTCCCTGTGCTCTGTAGGACCTGCCTATGTTCCGTGAGACTTGGTTGTGTTCCGTGGGACTTGTCTTTTTCTGTGGTACTTGCCTGTGCTTCGTGGGACTTGTCTTTTTCTGTGGTACTTGCCTGTGCTTCGTGGGACTTGTCTTTTTCTGTGGTACTTGCCTGTGCTTCGTGGTGCTTGCCTGTGTTCTGTAGGACCTGCCTATGTTCCGTAAGACTTGCTTGTGTTCCGTGGGACTTGTCTTTTTCTGTGGTACTTGCCTGTGCTTCGTGGTGCTTGCTTGTGTTCTGAGGAGGCCTGTGCTGCGCGGCACTTTCTTGCAACACCTTGACCGCGACTAGCTAAACTGAAGTTTAATATTCAACTCAAATTTAAAGTCAATTGCGGAAAGAAATTTTGTATAAAACAAGCATTAACTGGGTCGTGCCTATATTTAGCTTTGTTGGGTTTTATGAAAATTCAGATCGTGACTATTGGTCGGTCAACAACATCATGAAAATTCATTTTGTACAGCGGCGGTTGGCTCACATCTCGACCAGTATGTTAAAAGAGTTTCAAATGTCTTTTTTTACTTTTGGTCTAAAAATTATGAATGGCTAATTGTTATGACTTTGAAACAACGTAAGTTCGTGAACTAACTTAGGTGTAAAATAATTGGTTAGATTGGCAAATGTGAGACTTTACAGATTTCCTCACCGATTTTCTTTTATTCAACTAAAGCATCGGATATTGAGCTCTCTGAGAATTATTCACGATTTATTCCTGAGATTTTTTGATCCTCTTAACGAAATAATTCTTTCATGGTAGCTTTGGTTCACTTAAATTGCTAAATGCAAACAGGACATTTTCCTCGTGAACAACTGCCCCAACTTCTCTGTCTGAATAATTAAAAAAAATTTGTTCTTTGTGCTGGACAAATATTTAGTGAATACTCATTAGCATAATATAATTGCAAAAAAATTTACACTAAACTCATAGCGCTTTGATGCTAAACCTAAATGTTTTCAAACCCTTCAGGATACAATTATTGTATCTATGGGAATTAGTGCTCCCAGGAGAAAAATGTTTTAGGGCCCGAGCTGAGAGTAAGGTAGGCCTTCTTTTTGCTGAAATAATTTTTCTTTTTTGTTATGTTAAGAACCACCTTTTTTCGGTTCACTGCTTTCCTGTTTTTCAGCATCTACTACTTTTTTCTTCAACTTTTATCTTGTTTCATGAACTTCTTTCTCATCTTACTGTTTCTATGCCCTTTCTGCATAGATTCCGCATTTTCTTATCTCCATCCTAATGGTGCTTTCCCCTTCCTCTCTTCGATACGCTCATTTTTCTATTGGTTGGGTAGGCTTAAACTAACAAATAATCTAATCTAATCTAAAAGTCTTCAAAATTGTTCTATTTTTGAACACTTTAATTTCAAATTGATAGCATAGGTTTGGCTAGGTTTGATTAGACTTGGTTAGTTAAGAGGAAAAGCTGGTTTTAGTTATGTAGGTTAAGTTAGGTTAGGTTAGATTGTTATTTTTGGTTAGGTGAGCATAGGGTTGATAAACTGAAAAAGAAACTAAACAAACATTTTTAGACAATGGTCGCCATGAGGCAATTGTCCGACCAGAACAGTCGTCTGAAGACAATTGTCGTGGAAAGCAGTCGTTGTTTTCAAATTTTGCCCACTAAATGGGATCAATATACCGTTGGTCAAACGAGCATTTTGCGTGCCTCCAAGATTGACACTCAACAAGTCCTCGTGAGAATATACTATATGTGTAACTTTCAAGCAATTGCAGAAACGGCGTTTGTTTGAGCGATATATTTACAACACCTCTAGCAATATCTCATCCGATAATTGGGGAGCATAGCGGAAAATTATACAGATCTTGAAGCGCATCTGAAGTTTATAACAATGTGCCAAAAATCTGTCGAATCATTGACCAACACTTCTGTAAAATCGCCGTGTATTGAAGTATTGGGTTAGAACATTTGCAATGGTGGGTGGGTGTAAAAATTGATGATTATAGATGAGAAGATTATTTTTTCTTTTGAACACTTACTCTGTTGCCTGTGCGTGATTGCTGTTTGGCGGAATTTGACTTGGGCGATTTCGAGAGAAGGTCTGTTGTTATATTTTATTCTTATCTTGATTATTCCTTGCGTGTAAATGTGTAGATTTTCCTCCGCAAGATTCAAGGAAATGCATAAAATAAAAAGCAAGTCAGTTCTCTGCTTCGAAAGGAATTGAATTTAAGAAAGTTATATTTTGTGGCTTCAGGGCTCGACTAGAATAAATGGTTGCCCTCTCGAATATCAGGACATGAGACCATCTGTTACAATTTACACGACACTGTGCCATGATTGGCTGGGTCGAGTCAGATATCTTTAGCGCTTGTTGCAGTAATTTGATGCCATTTTTTAATTGACGAGACTCGGGTGTAATTATTTATACGAGTGTCATCAACCGGCTGATGGATGGTTAGGCCTTTATAGGAGAGGCTATTTCTTTTCTGCAGTTTTCATTGTGTGATTCTTCAATGTTATTGATCATGGAAATTATGTCTGAATAGATTTCTTTCATGACCTACATACTGTATATAGCAAACGAGAGTACTTAACCTTAAATGAAATCAACTGAAGCTGCAAGTTTCCGATCCAGAATAGCTGGCAGTCTTAAAAAATTTCTGCCGAAAAGTACCCATGATCAAACAAAAGAGCTAATTGGTTGTAAAAAGTTGGGATATCCACATAAAATCCCGATGTTCTCATTTCGCTTGGAAGATTAAAACACAATTCTTTCTTCGATACAAAACCTTAGTCGCAAATGACGAACATGTGGTGTTGCCACACAATTTGTACCTACGCAGCATGAGTGTGATGCATGTTTGTAATCTAAGTATTATAGGTAGCTCAAATGATCCATTAAATGGGTCTTCGTGATAAATGTCGCATAGATTAGCCATATTAAACTTGACATGATTGAGCACCAGGATTTTTTTTGCAGGCTTCATTGCATCATCACTCGACAGATGTTTAATGAACCCAGAAAGGGATCTAAATGATATTTACTAAAACTCATATCTGTGTCTAACATTTCATTCAATTTTGAAAAATTGTTTTCTTAATCGTCCTAGCTACTATTTCAAACGTACAAAGAGTTGAGAACAATTGAAGAATTTCTAAAGAAATGTTTGCAGAGTATTTTTAACAATTATACAAATTTAAAAACGAATTCCAGAGCAGTTCAGATCAGTACATCGCATCAAACGTCTTAACAGCGAAGAATCACTCGAGGGCAGTCCAGTAAAAATAATGAAGGAATTTTAATATCCCAGAAACTACTTAGAGTCATTTTTGGAAACTATGAGAGCATGCAATTGTGTGCAATTCGGTGCCGTTCACCAGAGTTCATTGTCGGAATTATTGCAGTGGCATACGCCTTCAAACGAATTTATACGTCGTTTAGGCCGCTGTAAAATGAAAACTGCTACAACAGAGGCATTACGTTTTGTATCGCTATCCACCCACTAGCGTGTACCACTATACTTTAGAAATGTAGATGCTGAAGAGCATACTTATAGTGAGGTAATAGACGGAGAACTCCAATTTGAGCATAATCCCGAAAATTGATTGAAGCGACTTTCAGGAAATAAAGGGTCATCATTTGCAACAAAAAATATACCGATCAATAAAAAATCCTTGATTCGAAGGTTTGAAATCAATAATGGTATGCATCATCTTTAATTTTCAATTTTCATATTTATAGAAATCGATCGTTTTCCAGAACATTTGCTCGAGTGTTGAAGCATTTCTAGTCACAGGCGACTGTTAAGAACTGCACCTATTGACCCTATATCACTGTTGCCATTTTATTATCCTACTTATTTGTGGCGGGGTTATACTTAGCAAACTCATTGCCGTTAAATGAACGACTTGAGGCTATCGTCCTTCGTATTGTGATCTGACGCACTACACTCAAAGTAAGTTACAGATTAAAATAGGTCATCCCATAAGTGAAATATTCAAAGCGTTATTCCACAATGAATATCCTGAACGTTTTCTTTGGAATAACGCTTAATTATTCCACAATGTTTTATTTTTTGTTTTGTTTCTGTCTAACCTCAGCATTATCTTATCTCATTTTCTGACCAACTTTTGTTTCAGCTTTCAAAATTTGCCATGTACAAAAAAAACTTTTTAAAAGAAGAGAATTTAGATCCAAGTTATGTCGGCATTGTTATCCCTACAAAGACGCAAGGTTCATATCGTATTCTTAAACGTAAACGAATTACATCCTACTACAACACACATTTTTTCCCCCTTATTTGTCTGGAATATATATTAAATTGGTCTAATATCCCTGGTGCCTGCGCAGAGCTTTCTCTGTTCTGGAATGTAAACAAACGCTCGGGAGCGGACAAGGTTTAGTCCATCTTGGTCCTTTAGTCAATCTGGGATCAGAGGCGAGGGCCCTACACAGCCCGGCTGTTGTAGCGTCTGCTGCTCCACACTTTCGCTCTCGCTTTAGATCTTCTGCTCTGAGCACCCTCGGATGTTGTGCCTTTGCATGTTGTTTCGCGCAGTAAGACATTGTATAATGGCTCCCCTTTGTAAATCTTCTGACCTTGTCATCATATGGAGCCTAATGTGCTCTCGAAACAATAACCAATTTGGTATAGAAGTGAGATTTGGTTTGGGAGTGTTCATTTTTTCACGCAAACAAAGTGTTTAGGTAGTTCTTTGAGCCAATCGAGCTCACTTGAAAATTTATCGTCCTTGAAAACCTCAGCAGTTCTTTCAACTGCACTGAAATGTCTAATCATATTCTGTTTGAAAGTGTCCTCGGGTTTGAAAAGATGCTTTTTCCAAACGTATAATCTTTCGTTTGATACGATGGATACTTGACAACGTGGACATTTTAGGTTTATACGTTCATCTGTTTCCTTTCATTCGTGTTAACCTTCAATTTTCGTCAGCTAAAATTCGGGGAAGTTCATGAAACTTTAACTGTATTCTCGTGAATACTTTATGGTGACGCTATCAATAACTTTCCTGATCTATTTACATTGATATATATTCCAATAATAAGAGAGTTATAACTAAATGAGAAAAAATATTCTACGGCAATAAACTCGAAATTGATTTAGAATTATCGTCGCGGATGTTATTCTGATTGATAACTGAGTTTAAATGCATTGGAAATTTATGACCTTTCTCAAAGAATATTTAACTTTTCAGTTGATCATAGTTAATTGGAAAGCCAATTAATCTTTTCTTTTTTTGTGTTTTTGTGTAATGCGAAAATATTGTTTGATTGAAACTACTTGTCTCAAATCCCGTTACTTCTACAATACTTCAAGTCGCTCAAATCTCCATTGATTAGGACTATAAAGAAATGTCTAGCACTAACTAAGTTGGAGAACTAGAAACCTTGTTCAAAAAAATGCTCTTTTTTCGACCATGACCTATAATGAATCATGACTCATACAGAAGATACTAATAACACTAAAAAGGAGGTGTACGCTCGTACTAGATATATTTGCTTGAATCAATTTTTTCTGATAAAATGAAAGAAAGCTGTAGTAGCACATTAGAGAAAACATCGCACGCACAATTTCCAAGATTAAATTGCCTAAACAAGAAAAAACTAGTCGTTAGTATGATAATTTACTTGCTCATAATCATTCTTACTGATAATCATTCCAGCTCACGGGGGACTGGAATATTACGTACATGGAAATAACTACAAATATATGCAGGGCTACAGGCACTTAATTGAATAAACTTGAACGTAAGATTACAACCGTAGAAATTAACACTTTTTCCTCAATAACCGTCAGGTAGAGAACATTTCGTTAAAGAGTTACAAAAATTTGGAATTAGTAAAAAATTCGCACTTTGACAGTAGCAGGGAAAGGAAATTTAGCAATTAGGAACGCATTTTTTTTATGAACATGAGAAACAGAATAACACCATTAATTACAATGACCACAATAAGCAAATTTTCCAATTTGATTAGGTATTTACAATAGATGTTCAACTTGACGCCCATCTATTGCGATGCAGGCGTTCAAACGCTGGCGCAACGATTGCCAGACGCGATCGAAGACACCAGGAGATTCATGAATCCTTGCGGAGGCTTCAACAATTCTACCAATGAGATCTTCTTCGGAATGAGTTTCGTAAACGAAACTCTTCAAATGTTCCGTGGAGTTGAAATCTATGGACTTAATACATATCAGGAGACATTGGGGCAATTGAAAATTTCAAGTTCTTGTAACTCTTTCAATCCCACATTCATCGAACAAAAGTGTTTACTTCAACAGCCCAAAACCCTATGTTAAGTTTATCCAACAAAGTGTCCATGACCCTGTACTCTGTATAAGCAAATACGCTCCTGCATTTTTTCCAAACAGGTTGGTTAAAAATAAATATTTAATGAGCAAGGATCGAATAAACGAAAGAAACAAACCTTTAAATCTGTTTTTTAATAATATTTAACAATGTTTATTTTTGTCTGTTCATGGACTGAAGTAAAGCTTTATATGGAAAAATACCACGAATTTTTACAACTAGTTAGAAAAAAATCCATTTACCGCATCCATTAATGGACGACATAAGAAAAAATTCTTCAGTTATCAAAGGAACTAAATGTACAATACATTTCAAATATTTTGTCATCATTAATCCGCCTTCGATGTTTAATGAGCTAAAATTATTTATTTATTTATTTAAAACACACACGTGCAACACAAGTACCCACCAAAAACAATTTTAAATCAACGCATTTATTTAAGTGAATTAGGTTAAACTTTATTGTACACCGTAGAATAACGTGATGGTAGGATGCCTTAGAAGTCGCTGAACTTGTTCGAATCAACAGGTAGCTATACTCAAATTTGACCATTGTACTAGACATAAGAAACATTCTACCTCTGTATCACCTGTGATAAATAAATTGTTTAAATTGCTTAAGTTGTTTAAATTGTTCATTTCCACGTGTTCGTGCTCGTGAGCTCAGAAGAAATTTGGTCATTTAATTCACTGGTCCTCGTATTATCAAATTTCCTCGATTCAAAAAACATTTTCAAAAGTGATCAGTGGGAGAAGTTGCCATCACAGATCTTTAAACCGGTGGCTTTGATTGTTCTAGTAATAAGCTGTATCCATAATCTTAAAAAGTTAATTCAGGGTTCACTACATTCTAGTACTGTGTTCTAAATGCTATTCTAAATGCTCTCGGAATCTTACGTCATTCAGAGTAATTTAAATATGAAAAGTTAAACCCGTAGATTAAATGAATTTTTTGATTTTCTACCGAAGTATTTAGCAGCAAAGTTCAAATGAGTTCTCCACCGCAAATTAATTTTAATAGCCGAGAAACTCCCAAATAAGATATTGTGATGTGGTAAACCAATGAGTTGGAGTCAGGGTCCAAAAATTTTTGTTACTCATTATTTGATTCCTAGAAAGAAACTTAGCGCAGTGGCAGTAAAGATGATCATCAGTGAATTACATTGAGTAACATTTAAGCAGTCTAGTTAAGTGCCTCCCTTCAGGAGGATACAACCATTGTATCTTGCATCTATGAGAATCAGTATCCATTTGGAGAAAATGTGAAGTCTCTAGCTGAAAGTTAGGTAAACTTATTTTCGTTGAAATAGAATATTTTCTTTTTTAATAAGGATCATCTTTTTCAGTTCACTGCTATCCTATCTTCTAGCACTCCTAAATTTCTTCATCAACTTTTGTTTTATTTCATAACTTTATTTCTCAATTTACCATTTCTTTGTGAAGGAGATCTTGCGAGGGATAATAGCCGAGTGACCACTACCGATGGCTGCGTTTGTTTTTCAAAGTGAGTACAAGGAGCTGCTACAATGAATATCACTTGTTTGTCTAACATTCACTGATGTTTTCACATATACATTTACATCTCATGGATTGAAAATGAATTCAGCTTTGTTAGTCGATGTCTTCATCAATTATAAAACACCACAGTAGTTTTCTACGATGTGTAAAGCATTTGACTTTCTGACATTTGAAAACGTGATAGAAACCAATTTATTTGCATGAATAAATGGAATTGCGTATCGAAAGCGGAAAGAAAGAAAGAAAACGTTAAAAAACGACTGCAAAAGCTTAGCTCGAAATCGATTACCTGCCGCATTTTTCGTCGCTCTTCTCGGCACTCCACAAAATGACTTCAAGATTACGCAGTCATCGCCGTCCAGGAGGACTTTGCAAGGAGTTGATGTTCACGGGCCAATAAAAGCTCAGCATGCTTTGCAAAGTGAAAGTAAATTTTACTGCTGTGTCTAAGATCTCGAAAGTGTTTATTTTGTGGGTTGATATCAACGTCAATTTTTCCATTCTCTTGATTTGCGTTATGTACTCGTTCTGAGATTTTACTCAATAACTTATAGTAGAAATTTTCCTCGCTTAAAACTTATGTTATAATTTTCCCATGTAAATGCGAGAAAAAAAATTTATGTAGCAAGGAAGGACCTCAGCACTGTACAGCTGTTTGAAGGCAAATATGAGAAACGTGTTTCAGAGGAGCAAAATTGTTTTCTACTTTTCACAGAAATAATGAAGGAAAGAAGACCGTGGATGTTTTCTAAAGAAGATTTACAAAACGAGATCATAATTGAGATCCAGTAAGCTTAGGAAATTTTACTTTTATGCACATGTATGTATAAAAGATATTAGAACGATAATTTGAAAGCAAAAGAGAGAGCGAAACGTAGGTGTGAGTATAATAGTTGGACTAGAAAAACTGTTCAGTAACCTGAGCGTGTAAGCTAGAAAAACGATTACTCGAAATTGATAGCACATGGACTTCGACATTGATGTGCATACGCTATGTAGAATGGCAGAAAGCCTCTAACCTTTTGACAGTATTATAACCTGTTCAAATTATTCTTTAGAATTAATACAATAGCTAAATAGCTACATGGAAAATTAAGTTAATTTTTCCTGAATTAATGTTTAGAGGCTGATTTTTCGGTCTGAAATGTTGAGCAACATCATGATTAATCTATGTAATAGAGAAATAGCATTAATTTGGCGTCAAAATGTAAATGTTATAGTTCATAAGAATAAGCATAGCAATATTTGAGATGAGAGTGCGAGATAACTTAGCAACAATTATCAGCTATGAAGCAACCCACAACATTTCAGCGATTTCAGTTAAACTCAAAGTCGCCAGCTCGTATTCTGGAAAATGAAATCACACTGCGCTGCCATAATTAACATTCCTACGTTCCATCATATTTTCAGGTATTATTTTTACGAAGTGGGAATTTCTTACATTGAATTCTGAATGTGATGCAGCAGCATCTACCTATATCAAGACGCATACCAAAAACCCCTAAAGACGAATAAAATGGTTTAATGCATCGTCCCATGCATTAACTCGAATTTACAGAAGCATAAACTTAGAAGACAAAAACGTGCATTTTGCTGTCTTATCAGTCGAGTGTAATGAAATTCACGCTTAATAGTCTAATTTTTCTATCGTTTGTAATGAGAATGCAGATCATCCAACTCCATGAACTTTTTTATAATTTTGCACTCTTTAGCAATTAGAATTTACCTTCTTTCTCGTGGATGAAAACTCCTTTTTAAGTTATAGTGGTAATATTTTCTTGTCTAACTTTCCTGTTCGTAATAATTCAGCATTCAGATGCAATAAACTCCGGAGTTTTACCGCCCAGACAAAATGACAACTATACTCGAATTCGAGAACTGGCGCACCCCTGCAGCAAAAAGGCTTCAGCAAGCTTAATTCGGAGACTTGTTTGAATGTAGAGAAAGGTGAAACGCACAATTTCCGACCAGTAGTATTGCAGACAGACAGACAGGCGAGAACGGAACAGAAGAAACATCTTCCTTGAGGGTCATAAACATGCAGAACAAGTGCATTCTAATTAAAAAAAACGTGCATATGCGAGCGAGGAACGTTTCTCGGATGCGCAGGATGACGTTCACCTCTTCACCTCGTTCATGATGTTGCGTCTCGATGATTGAAATAGTTCTACGTATTTTGAAATTTTTACAGAGTTGCTGAGCGTTTTACTAAAACAAATCTCTATCAATGTATACAATGCAGCGTTTTGATGTCACTCACATCATTTGTGTGTATCAATGTCAAAGCGTTATAAAATCTAAACTTATTGTGGTATAAGCGATATGCGTCAATACCAAGGACTCAGAGGAGAAAGATTGTCACCATTGCAAGACAACTCTGCGTAACTCACGGTCACAGGATGGATAAGCGAAATAAAAAGGTTCACTCCGACTATTTTTCATACAATTTTAAAAACAGATTTATTGAAAAGTGTAAAGGCGGAAATTTCGTTGCTATTTTCCATGGAAGATATACAGTCTACTTTACTTAACTGTGTTTTTTAATGTTTTTTTAATGTAAAGTTTTACTGTTCTATTTGAGATCGTCTTCGAAGGGTTCGGAGCTTCGGTGAATTCAAAAGAATTAAACATGGAACCTTGATTTTTCTACTAATTTAAAAATAATTAAAAAACATGCATTCTCCTTTGTAACGTTTAAACTGATAAATAGCATATAGTTTCATCTAGATCAGGGGTTTCCAAACAATGGCCCGCGGGCCACATCCGGCCAGCCACGTAATTTCATCCGGCCCTCCAAGCAAATCTCTGGGTGGTGACCTCGAAAAAATAATTATCTAACGACTGGCATCGCTGAATTA
>JACJUY010000424.1:223994-235274 GCA_014220935.1 Platorchestia sp. MABIK | reverse complement strand
TTGTTTTGGTCCACTTTTGGAACCAGTTACTATTAGAGCTAGTCTACATTACGTTGCAATACGATTAGAAACACGTATCTATCGAATGGATTTCATTTCGTTTTTTTAACAATATAGTTAACAGAGCAAGAGCCGTTTTATTATTCATAATCAAAAACTTTATGGTCAGTATTGTTATATTATTAGATAAATTAGTGAATAATTTTATTATAACACCCATGTAGGGCTTATAATGATTTTATTTTAATATAATTTCCATGGTATCGGTAGTAGTATCGGTCAAAGTATCGGTATTTCCAAGTATCGGAGTATCGGTATCGGCCAAAAATGAGTATCGGTGTCGGCCAAAAAAATGGTTTCGGTACATCACTAAAAATTATTTCTCTTAAGGATGTTAACAAATTTCAGAAATTTTATTCAATGCTTAATTTAATTGTTAGATTTTAAAAGAGTACAAAAAACTATGTTTTATGAATGGCAGTTGCAATTATCTGTAAGGGGAAGAGTTCAACCAATTTCAAATAAAGTTCTTGAACTTTTCAGCTTTTACAGCATTAGAGTTAAAATTAAAAAATATTTATATTACATTTGTGTTATTGCCTATACTAATGAGTGCGGTACAATGTAATTTCATGTGTATAATTAGTCATTAGGAAGCTTAATGCTTTTCTCATTCTTGCAAGTTGGTGCAATTAGTCATTTTTTACAATGGTTTGATGGTTTGATAGAAGAGTTCATAACATTTTTATTGAATAAACCGCTGTGAAATAAAAGAATCTTGTTGACAGCTTTTTATATATTAGATGATTTTAATGCAATATTTTTTCAGGTAATAGCATCATTAAATTATAAGGTTAACTAATATATCAAAATGATGTGCAATACTGACTCATGTTAAAGTAAGCACTTCACAGAGAACAAAGTGTGTTCAATGGCTAATGAGATGGATGAGATCAGTCAGAGTAACCACTTGCTTTCCTTAAAGTGGAACAATCATTCTTCCAATTTCAAAGTGGCCATTGCTTCCCTGCAAGAAAAGGTAAGTAAAAGTAAAGAAATGAATTTGATACTGTTTATGACAAATTAAAAGTATGGTACAGTCACACCTAACCTTACAAAATTACTTTGTTCCAGAAGTGGTTTTGTAACATGATTTTTTCATAAGTAGAGTCACATTTTACATGTAAAAGGCCTGAGTTGCTCCAGGGCCCCAAATACTACCTCCTAAACCTTTTAAAAATTATGAAAGTATGCCAATTTTGTGTGAAATATATGTTAAAAGTGAAAGAAAATTAGTTATTAAATCATAAAAATGAATATCGCACTAATATCTTTATCACACCAATTTCAAAACAAAATACAGGTTACTACAAAAGTATTTACGTTTTAGGGTATTCTGGTGACTGCAAAGGTGAGCGTGCATTGTTTAAATTTTGCATTTCCTAAATTAATTTTTTTTCCATCTTCAGAGACAAAAATTTTATGTGAAAGTGTTCCGTAACTTGGGTTATTTGTTAGTTGGGTCTTTTGTACGGTGAGGTATGACTGTATTCATTTTGAACTTCTTGATGTTTTTAATAAAACATTCAAATTTTTCACTGGGTTTAGCCTCAGGTTAGGATGTGAAGTTAAAATTTTCAACATGGTAATCATTGATGGTGTTTGTAATAAATAAGACATTGTTTAAAAATTTTTGCCTCTCGGTAATTGTAGTTACACATTCTCTGTTCTGCCATTAAATGAGTCCAATTGTTTTTGTCTATGAATTTCTTTGAATTAAAATGTATGCAGATAATATTGTGAGTATTTGTGATTCCAGTCATTTATTAACTATCTGTGGTTGTTGCAGGCTGTGCTGAGTGATGCCACCATAGCATGTGATGGTCATCTCTTTCCAGTGCACAAGCTTGTCCTGTCAACTTGCAGTGACTTCTTTGCTCGGGTTTTTTCAAGCACTCCGTGCAAGCACCCTGTTATAGTCCTTCATGATCTACCTCATCAGAATTTAACCTACTTGCTTAGTTACATGTATGCTGGGGAAGTGAATGTTCCTCAAGCTCATTTGCCCACCCTCATCAAGGCAGCTGAAACTCTACAAATCAAAGGGCTTGCTGCTCCTGATGAAGAACCTGCCCAGGGATTCTTATCTGCCATAAATGGCCACTCTGAAAGAGAAAGTTCATTGGAAAAAAGTAACTCAAAATTTCTCAAAAAGAGAAAATGTTCAAATCTGGATAATGTTAGTAATGTCAACAATAATCAAGGATCTGTTAATGATGAAGATAACTTGGCTAATAGTGTCAAACGAAGTAAGAAGTCCAATTCTAATGAATCAAACAGAAAAGAGTGTGCATCAGGTACCATATCTGAGAATGATCCATCTCTAGTGACAGACAAGGAATCTTCTCATACTGGTCATGGGGTTGTGAAGGATGAATGCTCTTCCATGGCTGGAGCTACTCAAGATGAACTATATGAAGAAGAGGTGAGTTATGATAAATTCATGTTCTAAATTTGAACTCTCCCTCCAATAATTGCCCAAGTGATAGTGGACTATATTTTTCTATGAAGCTTAGACCCAGCTCTCATTGTAGAGATGCATGGAATGTGTGGCAGATTTGATGCCTTCCTGTAGTGAGTCAAGTCATGTACTTCTTGTTTCTATCCTCATATATTTCTTGGTTGAAAAATTTTTCAATAAGACCTCTTGTATATTTCCTTATGGATCATTACTCTTAATGATCAGACATATTTTTATTTGATGTTCTTGCTTTGTGTAATATGACTTATAAGTAGAATTTTTGGTGTCTGTTTGATCAGTATTAAATTTTTATTGAAGAAATTATGTGTTGATGTAGCAAAGATTTGTGTGAAATTTAAGAATGTGAAAACTTGAAAAGAAAAGTGGAAATAAGAATGAATTGTGCTAATAAAATATTGACCAAATGTCCCAGATGAGCTTTGAAGCTATTGTATCAAACATGCCTGAAAGCTAGTTGTATTTGATGATTATTGTTATTGTTTTTCTGTGAGCAATTGGGTGCTAGTGACTTGTGTGTAATTTCCCTTTCTATTTTGAAATGACTGGGGCTGTATTTTTTGGGTTAGCCATGCATGATAAATTTGCAATTTTCTAACTTGAATTGTTTGTCATATCCTGCAACCTGTGTTGACAATGTTCTACAGTCTTGTGACATTTGTATTGTTTGTTTTGAAAGGGTGTGCAAATAAAAGAAGAAGGAGAGTGTGCTGATCAGGAGGAAGAAGAAGAAGAGGGTTCAGTCTCGCAACTATGGGCTCAACAGCAGCAGCTGCAGCAGAGCGTGGCGGCCAACTGGAGCAATGAAGGCTCGTCAAACGACCTGTCATGGTTGCCTTTTTCTGCCGCTCGTGACAGACTAGTGAGTTGCCATTATTCCTATAGCTCATTTGAGTTCCTTCCTCTTTTGAGTATTGCTCCATTATTTGCAACCAAATTTAACTTTTGTTTGACCACGTTCTGTGGTTAGTCATCATCACTTAATCGTCTATTCTGTTAAAAATACTGTGTATTTGTTTAAAATTTGTTTGATGTATAAGTTTACATTAATTGATTTTTGCAGTACCTCATATTTACCATTGACAAAGTTGAGTGAATCTGCATAAAAGCGTTTTGCCTTTTACGAGGTGTTCTACCCAGCCTTCTTGGTTGTACTAAATGCCAAGTTTCTAAATGTGTCCCACCATTTCCAATTTACAGCATCAATTTATCCATGTACTCACAGGAGAATGTTTTTTTAATTGTTCTTCCTGCTTATATTTTGTTTCATTTTGTAAATAAATGGGCTAGAGTGCTTCAGTGTGGCTTTGTACCCAGTGTCACGTGTTGAATTAAATATACAGCTCTGTGTGTTTGTTTGAGTTGACCCTTCCCTGACTAACTGGCTCCCCTCCCTCGGCTCTAGGGCCTCCTGATGGAGGGGGAGGATGATGGGGAGGGGAGCCACGGCGGTGCCCTTCGCAACACCAACACCTCACGGTCCGCTCCTGCTGGAGACCTGCAGTTGGACCTGCCTCCATCATTGATGTCTCCCACGACAGCTGCGTCAATGTCGTGCGAGGCCGACACGTCATGCTCAGGGCAAGAGACCCCTGCCCTTTATGACAGCTTTTCTAAATTCAACAAGATGAACTGGCCAAACAGCGCGGCTCTGCCAAGGAGAAGGATGAGTTTTGACAGTTGCAATGGAGCTGACATCCGATCTTCCTTGGTATTTAATGCGAACTCCAGTGAACCAAGATCGCTGCCACTAAATAGCAACCAGTTCCGATTGCTCAGCAGTGCGTTTGGCTCTAAGCAGTGCAATAGTAGCAACAACAAGGCTTCACACCGCCAGTTGGTGTGTTCATACCCTAATTGTGGCTATGTCACAGACCGCGAGTCGTGGCTCAAAACCCATGTTCGCAAGCACACGGGCGAGCGTCCGTTCTCATGCCCTCACTGTCCATACCGCTCTGCTCAGAAAAGCAACTTGACTGTTCATGTGAAGAAAGTTCACGCTAAAGATCGAGAAAATAGGGACGGTTTCTTCCCATCTGTAAGTGTTACAGGGAGTCGGTTTGTGCAGCTGAGTAGGCGATCATCAACTGACGCTCCTGATGAGCAAGATATTATGGCAGGACTTCTTCGTTCACCCTTCAGGGATTCATTTGCAGACGGAATTTTATCTTCCAAGAACGCAGTTTTTGCAAGTTCTTCTACTGGCGAGCTCATTTCGCCACACTTGGAAACGCTTGGGTCATTGCTGAATTTGCCCTCTCCCACAAGCAACATTCAGCAGCCCAGCTTCTCTAGTCAGGCTCATGCATCCAGTGCCTTCATGTCACCTCAGCCAACTTCGTCAAATGCAGCTGCAGAAACGAGCTCATCATCAAACACCCCTCAGCAGCTCACCGTTTCCCAGAATGAGGCTTCTGACACGGCTACTCTGGCGCAGATGGGAGGCCAAAAAGATCTGCATTGAAAATGTGTCCTTGCATGTTAATACCTTCATGCTAAATTAACTCACTGTGCTAAATTTATATACTGTAGGCCTTGTCTGTGAGAAATGTAAATAGTTTATTGTACCAAATGTGAAAGGTCTGGGTTTGAATTGATAAAACTCAAGTTTATGCGTTGAATGAAAGATGAGTAAAACATTTGGTTATTTCCTAGACTTTCGTGTTGAAAAGTTTGCATTTCTTTTTGTATGAGAAAATTTTATGAATATTTTTTAATGAGTCATTTCATCATTACCATTGCTAGAATTTACAAAGCTAATAAGTGAAAAGGGATTCATTTTAAAAGTTTTATTGAGTTTGTTTGGCTGATGTCCTCTTGTGCTGTGCACACACCCTTCCTTGTTTTCATTTCTAACTCCTGTCTCACGACACCGTGCTTCGTTACTTGTGGTCTGTTTTGGCTCTCGATGTTTGTCTTCTCAAAATATGGGGGATTGGGCTTAGCTAGTGCAGCTCATGTAAATACTTGTTCTTGATATTGGAAAAACTAAGGTGGTAGGAATGGAAAATGTCAAAATGTTATTTTTTTCTACTCTTCTGGTTTTTGTTTTTATTCCGGTTCTTTGGGCCTTGATGCCCCTCAGGGGATACAACTATTGTATCTATGGAAATTAGTAATCCTAGGGGAAATATGTGAGATCCCGAGCCAATAGGTAAAGTAGGCCTTCCTTTTGTTGAAATAGAATAGTTTTTTTTGTTGCGGACCATATTTTTTTTAGGTGCACTCCTGTCCTGTTTTTGAGCATCTACGACTTTCTTCTTCAACTTTTACCTTTTTTCATACACTTCTTTCTCAGCTTACTGTTTCTATGCACCTTGTGCATAAATTCCGCGTTTCCTGAACTCCATACTAAATGGTGCCTTACTCCTTGCTCTCTTCGAAACACGCTTGTTGCGGTTAAGGAGGCTTACACTAATCAATGGGCCTTAAGGATAATTCTGAGTGAACGTGAGAGGTTTTGTTCGTCTTTTCTTTTTGCATATAGTAATGATTTGTTGTTTGTAATCGCTTTATGTTGTATATTCTTCTTAATATATTCTGATGATCTGTTCTTATATTGGTAAAGTGGTTAAAGACAGGAAGGTGATTTCAATGTTCTCAGAACTTTTGTAGGTTCTTTCCTGTAAAGGTGCGGAAGAACGCGCGCTACAAATTATCTTCGTGACTTGATCCAGTTAATTTAGTGATCCGTACCTCTTCTAAAAGTGTTTGTTCTTAAAAGTTGAAAAAATGTATTTCAATGGTTCGACTTGAACATTAGTGTTGAAGTACTAAATGTGTCTCTAAGTTCAAATGGTTTTATAATTGTGTAAAAGTAAATGTTGAACTCGAAGGAAAAAGGATGAAGGTTGAGACCTCAATCTCTGAGTCAGAAACTTTAAATGATCTGGAATGTTCTGCGCCATGTTTCACCAGGTTGTGCATCAGTAGACATGTATGCTACCTGAATTGTGGACTAACCGCGAGTTTTGTTCTTATGAGATAACTAATCGTCTTTTGCAAACTTTTTAGTCTCACTTACCGGTGCAAGTTCCCTGTTGACTGCTGGAACGTCAGTTTAGGAGATTCCGATTATTTATTGTATTACTGCGTGCTTACTACCGTATTGCTGCGAACCTTGAGCATCATAGCTGTCTACCTCTGATGAAGAAGTGGCTGAAGCGATGCCCATTCCATCTGTCTCTTTGGCCTCTATCATACTTCTTATCCATTTTTGAGAGGCTTGGCTGTACCTGTAATCTGCTCTCACTGGAGCCCTTGTGGCATCATCCTCCCTTCCATTCTTTATGGCTTTTCAAGTGAGGAAAAAGCTAACCTTTCTGTGTCGTACCGTTTTTCATCATTCTAATGTCCAAAAAATACATGGCAATTTCAACATTCGTACGAGTAGCTATGAAACACAGTTCTTATAACATCCCCCTCAGGGGGATACAACTATGGTATCTATAGGAATTAGCGCTCCCAGGAGGAAAATGTGTGAGGGCCCAAGCTGAGAGTTCGGTAGGCCTTCTTTTTGTTGAAATAAAAATATTTTTTGCTATGTTAAGGACCACCTTTTTCGGTTCACTGCTTTCCTATTTTTCAGCACCTACTACTTTCTTCTTCGACTTTTTTCGTGTTTCATAATCTTCTTTCTCAACTTACTGTTTTTATGCCCTTTCTGCATAGATTCCGCGTTCCCTTAACTCCATGCTAAATGGTGCGTTCCTTCTTCGTCTCTTTGGATCACCTTTGTGGCAAGTAGGGAAGCTTAAACTAACTAATAACCTAATCTGCATAGATTTCCTGTTCCATTAATTCCATTTCAAATGGTACCTGTTGCCTCTCTTACTTGGGGATATCATTTTTGTGGTAAGAAAAGCTGGAGTGAATTTATAATCTAATCTATCATCAACGTTGTCATCATCAACCCTCGATCATCATTTAACCTTCTATCATCATTCTCTTTCCATCATCCTTCCTGTAACGTCATTGCTCCTATTTTAATCATTGATTCTTTTTTAATTATTGATTATTTTCAACCAGAATTCTTGTAGGTGTCTCGGATCATTTGCTAAAAGGCTGACAGATTTGATGCTTGAAACGTCATCTTACTCTAATGTTTTTTGGGGGTTCTCGCATGAAAGGATTTTCTGTTCTTTTGGTTAAAAATTGTTAATGAATCTGTGTCAATATTTCGATAACAGATATTAGTGTTAATCGTATTGAGATGTATAGTTACTAATATAGATGCAAGAATAAATTTAATAATTTTGTACTGTGTAAGTGGATGGCATTAGTTATTTAACTTCTATCATTAATTGTGTAAATATTTATGTGTTAACTACTTACGTTGAATTCTTCCAAAAATTTTGATCCGCTACGATTTGTTTTGGTGGAATTTCTCATCGATATTTTCAGAGTTTCATTTCATTTCAGGGCGATGTGAGCGAAACCGAGATAGGCTCATATACAGCAGCGGGGAACGATCACTGTGATGCAACTGCCCAGAACTCCGTGCATTATTCCACAGGAGCGACCAACTCCCTCCACTGCTCTGACGCAGACATCAGTTCAGCGCTGTCCGGCGGTGTGCTCTCAGCCTCTAGTCTGAGGTCCGCTGCGTTCGGCTCCAGCGATGCAGAGCAGCTCCTGTCAACTGTCACACGTTTAGAGGCGTTTGGCGGCCGTGCCAATTTCATGTCTTTGTCGTCTCCCTCTGTTGACCGAGCGAGCTACCGCAAGGCGTTAGGCTCCCCTCATAACTCTTCAATTGCGTCCTCGGGTCGAGGCGCTTCGTCTCGAGATATTTATCGCTACAGAGACAAGTACTGCAGGAGTAATGGAGAAGGTTCAGGCTCTGCCACTGGCCATGGTATTTCTGCGTCCATGACTCGGTCTATAATATCTTTAGGGTCTGTTGGGTCACTTGCACACGACTGTCCGATGTGTCTCAAACACTTTCAGTCGAGGGCAGACGTTGTGAGGCATCTGAGGACCCACACAGGGGAGCGACCTTTCAAATGTCCGCACTGCGAGTACAGTGCAGCTCTCAAAGGAAATCTTAAGAGCCACATACTTAGCCGTCATCCCGACGTGCTGGGGAATATCGACATCATTTTACGTAATATTTCGCCAAACAAATAAATCCGGGATTGGTCATTTTACCTTCCCTCCAGAGCTGTTTAGTTTTTGTTTGTTTCGGCCGTCGTGTGTCCGTGAAAACTCATTTTGGTTAGTGCTCAAGTATACATTTCTATAATGAAGTCTTTTATTTACGCTTCTTGCGTAGCGGAAGAAAGAAAATTATTTTGCCGCGGTACTTAACGAAGATAAACTCACTTATAGGCCAAAGATACTTGAAAATTACTCTTATCAGAGATTGTGAACGTTATTGTTAAGTGTGTTACTAAATTTTACCTAAGCTATCAGCATTTTACTGAGTTTGATCGAAATTTGTTGGGTGAAGTTGTATTTTTATATGTGCAACATTATCAGTAAATGCGGTGAGTGTCCTAAGTAGCAAATACAAAAGTCGTAAATTCTCCTAATTCAATGGTGATCTGTGTACTTATAGAGTCGGTAGCTATCGTAAGTTATTGGTTTCTTGCTCCTGAAGGAATGTAACCACAGGCGAAAGTTGTGTCTTTAGTCGCTCTTACTAATTTTGTACATACGCGTATTTTCAGTGCTGATTTAGTTAACTTTCGTTATGAGCTCATGAGTTTACTTTAATCCTGCGTGAGAGATTATCGCCCTGAAGTTTAGTCAGTTTTTGAGGCGTGGGCATTATTCGTTGAATACAAATCTACTTACCGTTTTCTGTCTACCGATATTTTGTATTTCCTTTGAGCTGTCCTTTTGTGCTTAAGTTTTGTTGTGATCCATTGTGTGTGGGTGCAGTGTGCGGAGGCTTATGGTATGCCGCCCTCGTTTGTTATTTTGTTGAGTCATTTCAAATGCGGTGCGTTTGCGTTAAGTGACGTTTCGTAAGGAATAAATAAAACCAGAACAAACTTTCGAAATTTCTATCCCCAAATTATGTTTGCTACGCATCAATGATGTCTACCTCAAAACAGCAGCCCACCTCGTACAATGCTCCCATAAGTTAGAGTTTTGGTCAAGACGGCTTCCATTTTCTCCAACTAACATGGAAGCGGTGTTAGGTTCGACCGACCTGGTGTGCTGAAGGTAATCCTTTTCAGTAGGTCTAGCTAAACTTTCTCACTGAAATACCCGATATCGCACCAGTGTGCGTGTTTTTGCAATGACTCAATGCTAACTGTCAAACACTTCTAGTAGGATATGAAAGCCTCATAAATAGTAAGAATTGTATAAAGGCTTTCAGAGCGTAACAACAGCCCACTGTCGAAAAAGTATTGAGACGATAATTGGACATTAAGGTGTTGATGAACTATAGTTATAGATGAGTACGATGTAATTTAAATGTTTCAGTAGTTTTATTTTGCAGTTGACATACCTCTAAAGATAAACGGTTAAATTAATCTCTTTTTCGCAGACGACATGCGTAGAGGGGAGCAGTAAAGGACCCGTATCCGTGTTTTTTGTTCATTTTATCAACGCCTCTCATCATTATTATTATTAGACTTTCTCACTCTAGTGGGATAAGTAGGATTTCCTAGCTTCTCTCAAGGTAGTATGCTCAATGACTCTGTCCTAGTTAACGGTCCTATGGAACTTCGCATTCTCCAGGGATTTCCTTAACTGCTCGCAGTGGATTAATAGCACCAATGGTCGACTATTTGCTGAAAGTGTTAAATTTAAAGTTAAGCAGGTACAGTGAAGCGTGTATTACACCATCATAAGTTACATACGCTGAACCGTCCTGCAGGGTATCAGCGAAGATAGTCGCAACAAAATACGACGAATGGCAATAGATCGTGATTAAGAAGCTCGACTGATGAAGTAAACGATCGTTCGAAATAACTGAGAGCGATCAATAACATCATTGAAATTTATACCTCTGAGAGAGATGACTCAGAACTTCAAATTCAGTCCCGTTGTGCAGCAAAAAACAGGGTGGCGAAGACTGATGGTACAAGCTTTGACAGTAATAAAATTGAAAAAACGCCTTTCCATGCGCAAGTAAAAATCCAAACATCGAATCTTGAAGGTTCCAGGCCTTTAACACAATTTCTTACTCTATGCATTATCTTAGAAACGTAAATTATGGCAACAGTTGTTTACATTAAGGACATCTGCTGTTGGGGAATATGGTACAATAGCTCTAAAACTATGAATCGCTTATCAATTTCTAAAATGGCCGACACACACATGGTATAAAGGTCGATGAGTGGAAAAGCTAGATTTTATGCAGAGCGGTTTCCCGGCCGTCATTTGCCTGACCATCGTGTTTACACAAGGTTGCATCAACGGCCGCGAGACACTGAAAGTTTTCAGGTAAACTGGAAGGCGTGGTCATCTGAGCTGGTAACCGCCAAGGTTGAAGAAAGTATACTAGAACATTTCAATACAAACCCACGAATAAGCGCACAAGAGATGGCAGATGGACTTGGAATGCATTGTCACTCATTAGCATGGCAAACTCGTCATGAAGACCTCTGCCTGAACCAGTTTCAGAGAGTGCAACAGCTGCATCCAGCCAACGTAAGCTCTTGCGAACGGATTGCATGTTGGTTCTTGAATAAGAACATTGAACAATGAAGTTCCAAAGTACAGGGTGCGCCAGAGAAACTTACTTATTTGAAAGGTCAATAAAAACAAAAGTACTTCAGTTA
>JACJUY010000424.1:211722-223888 GCA_014220935.1 Platorchestia sp. MABIK | reverse complement strand
TACCCGCTCAACTCACCGCGCGGGAATTTTTTCAAATAAGTAAGTTTCTCTGGCGCACCCTGTAGTTATTCTTCCCTGATGAAGGTACTTCTATGTGCAGTGGTGCACCACCGACCTCGGTTCAGTATTAATGTGTGAGATGGTATTATTGGTATCAATTTGGTTGGGCCCTATGTGCTTCCAACCCATTTAACAAATTACTATGAAATTTTTCTAAGGGAGATATTGCTTGAGCTTCTGGACGATATGCATTTGCGTACTCGACGTCAAATGTGGCTTCAACACTACGGCGCCCCAGCTCATCTTGCGAGGAATTTGCGACAGTGTCTAGATCGTACTTTTCAAAAAAGATAATAAATGCTTCGGACCAGTAGCATGACTGACGAGGTCTCCAGATTTCACACATTTGAATTTCTACCTTTGAGGACGCGTGGAGAGTTTAATTTATGATGGATAGAACTGGAGCTTAGTGGAAGGGTAGTTGACCATGCAGGACTCATAGCGGATGATCCGCGAATGTTTTATCGTGTCCGGGAATTGCTTTCATATCAGTCATGGATTAACGAAGTGGGAGGACATTTTGAATCCTTCTGTAATTCTAGTTCAGTTATAAAATTCATGTGATAGAAAATGAGTTTCTCGCACTCACGACTCAGGAGGACTGCTTCCTCCATAATTAGATAGACCCATCTCAACTTCCGAGTTCGATGTCTCGAAAACAATTAGTGTTTGGATTTATACTTATTCATGAAAAAGTCGTTCACATATATTTATATTCATGCTCTCAAAGTCTGTACCTTCAGTTTCCAAACACTCTGAACGAATTTACGAGTAGAAATTTAGGTCGTCTTCCGCACGGCACATCTGATTACTTGCGGAAACTATTGGCTCAAAAATTTTGGCAAAGCGAATACTTCAAATGAAATATGTAAAATAATAATATCGAAGATATATATCATTCTAAATATTACTAGGTTTTTAAAGATTCTCCTTTTCCGCATTAAAAATTTTTCACTCAAATACGGTGTTGCAACGGTAAATTGTTATTATTCATTGCTTTTAACTTCATATTACCTGCGTGCTGTCCTCTCTACCATGACTTTTTTATTCAAAAATTGAAAAATATTCAAATGAAGTTTCCCGTTAATTAATGGTATAGCATTTTATAAGAATGATAGAATATTAAAATTTTCTGTAATAAAGTTTGAGCTATGATCTCCTAAAGTGTAATTTAACAGTCCATTTGTTATTTGTGTTGACCATGAACGGATTATATGCACCTGTTTCGAACTATTTATATATATTGATTATAGAGCCCTTCAAAAAATTGAAATTCTTTCCGAGAACGGTTTCTGGTTTTGCTCGCCCTCTCGAGAGTGAGCAACGCCACTAATAAGTAAAGTAGTTGGATTAGTCATTTTAAAAGTTTCTTTTGAAACTTGAAAGTGACACTTTTAAGGAACTTTCCTTTGCATTTTATTCGTTATAAGACTGAGCAAGCCAGTTCCGAGATCACATCTTCTTACTAATATTTTAGCTCGTTACACGTTGCTTTCTTTTCTTCTCATTTATGTTGGCCACGATTCCTACTCCGCAATCATTCGCACATGTTGTGCTGTATACTGTATTTCCGGCGTTGTGTTCGTTTTTCTCGTTTACCATTTTTTGGTGTGGAATCTCTGAAAACTGCCGGGATGATAGGAACGGAATGGAACGAATTTGCACAAATGTAGGTCGAGATCACCCTTGCACCCGAAATTTTTTTGACTATGTGCTATAATAATAAAAACGGAGTGGTTATAATTTATTTTGAATCAATACATAAATAATTCTCAGATTATCAAGAAAAAATATTCGACATTCGAACAATTAGGAGTTAGTGATCGAGGAATGAGTTTGGAGAACTAATTCTCAACTCACCGTTCAATCATCTTTGTAACGAACACAAACATTACCTTCACAAATGCGGGAGAATATAAAATGTTTAAATCCCGAAATGTGTAATTTATGCTCGTGTAACATGATTTCCTAATCAGAAATTAACTACTTCTTAAAACACACGGGTAATTATTTTCTAAATGTTTTAATTTTTACAAACATGAGAACAGATTTCTTTGTACTCCAAAAAGTTCTTTAAAGACTTGCTCATTCTAGAAAATTATTTTTACTTGATGCAAATTTACTCCGTTGAGCGTACGGTAGATAATGATAGCTTTCGTAATCGGTGTGTTCACATTGCGAAAGTGTGCATCGTTTCTGCGCTTCATGGAATATGCACTTCGTAAAAAGAAAATGAATTTTTTGCTACCTCCTGTTTCAGAACTCACTTCGTTAGCTATAGCCTGAATTTGGGTGTGCAACTTCATTGGCTTGAAAATAATTCACCCATGTAAGCGCGTCTAATCGACAATTAATTTATGATCATGAATTCATCTTAAAATATCTCATTAAAAGCAAACAACTCGGTCATTTTTACTAAATTACCTTGTAAAAGTTTAGGTATTAGAGCAAACTTTCCCTTGATCTTTAAAACTAAGCTGTAGAAACTTCGTATTTCGAGGAGCTAATTCTTCTAACTAGCGTTCCTGACATTAATTTACAAGCTATCAATTTACTGCACGAAGTTTATCGTGTTCTATCCACATCAATTTCATACAAGTGCTAGCAGCAGTTGGGTTAAGTATCTATGCCAAAACACGATCTGCTAGTCTTTGTAGTAGAAGCAGGAATCGTAGCAGCCGTGGATGGCGCTACTGCCGAGAGGTCTATCCGGCAAGATCTGGAGCAGCACCGCTATGAATGTGATCGTCACGCTCAGCAGCGACACCAGGGACTCGCTGCCCAGCCTGTTAAAGCAAAGCAAAAACCTTAACAATTACTGCTGCTCAACATGTAAAGCTTCTAAGTCCAACATCAAAAATTGTTTGTTACATGGTATATACTTTTTCTTTTTTATCTCAAGATCTAAAAATCGGAGAAAATATGATCCATTAGAATAATTGAAGTTCATCAATTATATTTTTATTGAGTAATTAAATGATATTAAAACACATAAATACAAATCTATAATAGTTTATCTAATAATTAACATTAATCATGCTGGAAATATTGCTGCTAGGCCATGTAAAGCAAAAGAACGTTAAAGTATCATTGCCTACGTTTGAAAAGTAAATAAATAAGATTACCGAAACGCTCTTTCAAGAAATGAAAACATTGCTGGTAAAATGAGTAGCGAATTTTTGTAGGTGTTACGCCCTTCTAAATTATTATGTTTATAAGTAACTGAAAAATTGACGACTAAATTAGAAAATGTATGCCTCGCTGCAGTGTAATATAGCATTAAAAACTAAAAGGGTAGATTATTGCTGCCAGGGATTTACATGAACCTGCGTAATTACGACCATAAGAAATTTCAGTCCATGGTAATACTAGGATTTACTTATTACTTCATCACAAAATTAAACATTCAGACAAAAACCGTAATGCTGTAATGTTTTTTTATACTAACAAATTTGTATATATGATACTGAAAAAATAGGTACAATTTTGCATGATTTTTTGCCATTTTCTTGCTTTCCAGCTATATTTTTACACGGAAGACATAAAACTCAGAAAAATATGTCTGGAAATGTGATGATACAACTTCAATTAAGTAAACGTGAGAAGCAAAAGGCTCACCTTCCATGGCCCGATATTCTCATCTCGGCGTGTCTGAACTCTAGCCGCCCCAGCAGTGCTGCCAGTCTCTGCTTTGCGTTCACTCTTCTTGCTCGAGAATGCCTTCGTTTGGCGGCGTCCTTTCGCTTCTGCCGTTCGCCAAAATTAAATTCACACACGTTTCCATAAATTTTCTTTCTCGCTGCTTCCTCGGGATGAAGATATTTTTTACTCAATTTTGTATCAGACACTGATGCTTGTGGGTTATGGACGATCTGCTTTACATCTGTTGTTGTTGCGGGTTCTTGAGAAGTGTTGTTATGGCCACCTGTACTGCATAGTTCGGTCAAAAGATATGACCTAATACTTTTGACGTCAACATAAACGCTTTTCAATGAAGAAACTTCGTTGTTTTCGTCCGTCTCGTAATCAGGGACGACCGCTTCTTTGGGAGTCAAATATTTCAGTTTACCAGAATTCACTTCGTTACTAGACAGTAACAACTTTTCACTTCCATCTGTCAAGTTACTTTGTTTATTTTCTGGATTTGTAATACCCTCGTTGTGTTGTTTTTTCGATAGATTGTCTGAAAATGGACACTTCTCTTTTAAAATGATTTTCTGGAAAGGACATTTATCTGCCAAATTCTTTGTATTGATGGTGGCGTCGTCAGGTCTAATAATCGGTGGCGGTTGGAGTGCGGACGAGTGAGTGTTGAACAGAATAGGATTTGGAAGATTTTGAGTAAAAGCTAATGTCAGCACAGATGACTCGTTCTCCATAGAGTAAGAGGTGCAATCAACATCTGAAATAACAATCTGTGGAATTTTAAAAATGTTGGTATCTGTTAGTGGAGTTTCTGAGTGATTCGAGTTTTCAAATATATTTCCTTCGAATTTCAATTTTGGGAGCGTGTGTACAAGATGATCTTCAGCCGCATCTACTTCAATTTCAACATTAGATTTCCCAGGACAATCATCTTGCACATTACCCTTTGTATAAGGAGAATCAAGCGATGTACTGGAGTCCTGATGATTCAAATGAAGGGAAGAATCCAATTTCCTAATTTCAACGTCATTGAGTTCTAACCAAGAAGTGAGTAATCCTTGTTCCATGGCGGATGTCTTTCGTGTGTCCGACTCATTGACAATTTCTGTCACGTTGATTTTTGAAGAAGATGCTTGGTCCTTATCATCGATAGTTTCTAACTTAGAACTAAGCCGATTGTCGCATTCTCTCACAACATCCTTCGAGTCTAGAGACTGGCCAACCTTTGCTGCACATCCCGATTTAATACACTCATGCTCCTTGTCGGCGTTGATATTACTAGTCGTGGATATGTGAATCATTTTCTCAGGATCTAAAGCTATCGAATTTTTTTCTTTGCATTCAATCGACGCTTTGAATTTGTTCGTGAATGACGTATTGCAGCTTTTCATTGCGCTTAAATCTACCTCTAGACATTCTTGACAATTTCTTGAGGTATCAGGATCATGACAATGGTCAGTCGAGGTAATTTCATTTTTGATATATTCATTACTATTCGACTTAGCAATGAAGCTGCTGTCAATGTCCGTGCATCCCATTGTGTTGTCATTATTTAATTGTTTGCTATGGTTATTAACGTTTTTAAAGTCGATGTCATTCTCAAATCCCTCCGTATAACTAGCTTGTTCCACAGAAGATTCACGGAGCTCGTCATTCCCCATACCTGTTAGATTACTGGATGTTGAGGAACTTAACGGAAACTTAGCATCATTCGCTTCTTCGTTCAACAGCTTCGTTGGGGAAGTGAAGTTTTCCATGGTAGATGAAGCACTTTTCTCATCATTGTGGACTTTAACGAAGCTCGCCCGACTTTCAGCAGCACGTGAGTATGACCTTCCAGTTTTGAGTTTCTCAGTTCCGTTCATGGAGTAGTAAATCTTCAGCAAGGCGTGGTGCACTTTCTTGTACTGTAAAAGTATTAAGAAACTTATACGTTGTGATAAAATGACCGGCACCTCAATTTCTTTGGAGTTCATCTGTCCTCCGTTTTCGCAACAAAACACAGCTCGGGTCTGCGCCCGCAACCAAAACCATGTATTTACGAGTAGCTTAACAATGACCATCTCAAAATGCGCAGTCCCATTTGAATCTGAATTAGACTTATTTATTTTCAGGCAAGCTGCCAAAAGAAGTATGTTAATATAAAGTCCTAAACGATGAAAGTTATAATTTGAGAGCGCTGTGTAATAGCCAGTGCCTTCATAATTTAGTCCTATTTCAAGTTACAAGACATTCTCGCTTCAATTCTGTTAGGACTTTTTTCATTCTCGTTTCAAAACTATTAAACGGCGTATTTTACAACTTTTTTGTTATATAATTCATAGCTGTAAGAAACCACTTCCATGCGAATATTCGTTTTTCAATTAGAGATTATATTACTCTATAAAATAAAAGTATTGGTTTCATAAAGGTGAAACTGCTATGCCCGGAATGTGAACGTTCATTAGCAGAACATGAAATTCATTTTACTCATAACTGGCTGCAAGATGGATGAGTATCGCATGTTATGTATATATGAACATGTATAAGTGTACTATTACCAACAAACATTTTCGACACGTCGGAATCCTATTTGCATTATGCTGCCTACTTGAATAACGGACTTTGTTCCCTAAAGGTTATTTTATTCCAATCTAGTTGATGCATTTCCTAATGGCTGTAGACATGCTTATATGTAATACCAGGACACAATGACACTTGTACCGATCAAGCCTGTTCTCATTAGGACTCTTTGGCTCATTGGAAATTCGTAAAGTTAACCATCTAACATCTTCATTGAGCTGGATTCAAACTCACGATCATCCGCACAGAAGGCAATCACTCCTATACCACTAGGCCATCCGGCTCACTGGAGATGGATATGTAGATTATGTCCGTTTAATACTGCCATCATTATAATCGAGATCTAAGATGTTTAACAATAAACACTACCATTATCTGACATTATTAACATCGTTTACGCGAAAAAAAAATTCACTGTGCAGTGAAGCAAGCAACAGATATTAGTCTTATAGAGCTCAAAAAAACAGAACTTATTCGTAGCTTTTAAAAAATTTAAACATCAAATGCTAATACTCTACTATACAAGAGTAGTTGTGCTTTTTTAAAGAACTTTGTGTTTTGCTGTTTTGGGACTTAGTGAATACCAGTGGAAAATAAATCATAGCAGAATGAAATTGTTATTAATATTCCCCGTACAAAGAGCTGCAGGTTACCTGCTCAATGAGTTGATCTCCTTGGCTGCACAAAATGTAAAGACGGATGAGAATCTCGATGCAAGGAATGAGGGTGCAGATAAAGAGCAGTAAGCACATTTCCTGGAAGTTGGTGACTGCCGTGATCACGTACGTGTTTGCCAGCAGTTGGAACAAGAAGAGCGTACGACGGGACAGTAAATTCTTCGAGAAAGTCTGTGAAAATGAAACAAAAGATGTCTAATTATCATGTTTCAGGCTAGAATTAGTAATAGATACATGTACACTTATCTAAAAAGGAGTGAGCATAATGATAATTAAACTATTTTGCACAACATGTCGAAAGTGGTATAAATAAAATACACGCATAAAATAGGTGATATGTTATCAGTAGCATACATGAAAAATTGTGTTTACCTGATTGAAGTGCGTGATTGCTTGGTAAAGTCCTCTGAGTTTGCGCTCGAAAATTCTTGAATTTTTTGCGGTCCATCGTTTTGTGCGTTTTGCTTCTTCTTCTATGAGCTTGTAGGAGTTGATGAGTGCTCGCGCGATCATGATCATGTACGTGTCGTACATTCCAGGATTGAAAATTGAAGGCAATAAGGCCACCGTTATGCCGTACGCTTCTGAAGGCATGACGATAAAAAGGAGCCCATAATTTAGCAGGGAGTACACCAGGGAAATGACTGGCCCCAGTGAATAATAGCGGCTGTTCTCAAACTGTAGTTGTTTGAAAGATTGCAGAAAGGTTTTAAAATTGTCTCTTTCCTTAACAGAATGGATTTGAAGACCTAGAGCGTAGAAATGCATGCCCAAAAAAGGTAATGTATAGATCACGAACCACGATGGTAGGTCACCTCTTGCATAATACGTGATAGTATAAGCAGTGGCAAAAACAATCACCACTCCTTGAACTGCGGTGAAAGCGAATTTTTTATAATCAAATTCTTCAAAATTTTTAAGTGAAAATATGATCATTCCGGTTATTGACAGCATGGAATGCATTAGCCAGAAGTGGGCCATGCTATCAAGTCTTTTGGAACCGTTTTCCATGAATTCCATGTGACTCACAGAGTCTTTTACATCTTCATCTGGAATGACATCACACAGGTCCTGGAACACCACTGTACAGGGTCCATCTCGTCGAAAGCTGCTGTTATGCCGGGACCTGTAGTACCTGTAGGAGGACATGCTACTCGCATCTCCATCATGGGATGGACTTTCTGAAGTTCTTCTAGTTTGTTGATTCTTAGAAACGGCAAGTGAATGCAAATTTTCTAAGTGATTCGGAGACAGGGTCAGCTCCTCTCTACAGTTACCCATGCTGTTCGATCTGCGTTTCAGACTGCTCTGTTCTCCTGATGTTGCGTTCCAAAGGCTAGTCCGTGATACAGTCGAGTTTAAAATCTTCTCATTTACTGTGTAATAATTTGTTTCTTTAGCAATATCTTTAATTAGAGTGGAAGTGAGTAGCAAAAATTCCTCGTTCAAATCTATGACAGGGATGCCGTCGTTTGTGTTCACATGTGTTTCTAGTAAGAAAGATTGTTTGCGGCAACTTTTTTTATCGTTTTTGATAATATCCTCAGTCTGTAAATTTCTGGTATCAGCAGCCGAGTATGAGAGAGTCATCCGAAGCACGCCATCACTGATGCTACCGGGGCCTGCGTCGTTCTCAAACATTTTCCCTAACTGAAGAGCCTCAACATTTCCTAGCAATTCTGGAACAATGCTTGTCTTGTCTTCCATCGAACTGATATCTTCCATTTCCATACACACATCATTCATTTTTCCTATAATTTTTACCTCTGTAGTTACAGTAGATGTGTCATCTTTAGTTAGTAAGCATGTTGCTTCAATATCGGCAGGTAAAACATTTTTATCGTTTTTATCGATGTTTTCTTGAACTTGCAGGGCATGAACTGCAAGGGAATTCTCCAAGGATGATGTTGAGAATTCGTCGTAGCGTTGATTATCGTGACAGCGGTCATATTCACTGATAACGTTTGAAATGTTCTCTTCTAAATTGTCTAAACATTTCGCTGCAGTATCGTCCACCTCAACGTCATCGGACGGCGTCGGCATGAGTTCCACTTTGCCATCCTTGATTTGAGGCTTCACGAAATCATCCCCTGCGTCGATGTTAACTGGTATTTTCCTAGCTTGATTATCCACGTCGAAAGCATCCTGTGTCGTAACTTGTACAGTCTCTTTTGTTTCATTGTTCTCTGAGCAGCTCGTATTCATGTCTTGTTCGACATCATCTTCTACAAATTTTTCAATCGATGTATCATTTTCTTTCTCATTGCTTTTAAAATCATGCTGTGCTTCCTCCAAACGTAAATCTCCTTCGCTGAAATCGTCATTTTCTTGTAAATTGATTAGTTTCTGACAAGCGAGCAAATCATCTGAACTTTCGTAATTGGCTTCACACCCAAGTTCATTGTTTGTTGGATTGTTCTTTTTTGCCTGAGTTTGCTTATCATGAGCAGGACCAGTTTCTTTACCTTGGAATTGCTCATCGTGGCACGAAAATCCTGAGCTTTCAATCGCGCCTTGGGAAGCAGACAACTTTTGTGTCTGAACAGCTTGACTTATGGCCTGTTCAAACTGTAGCTTCACGTTTTCTACTTCATTCGCTCCAACTTTATTCTGCTCATTTTCTGCATCATTGTTTCTCCTGTCATTTTCGACACCAAGCTGCAATTCGTTGTAAAGGGCATCGATTGGCTCCTTTCCACGTGTGAACATGCTTTTTACCAACAGATTCACTTTACGTTAAGCATTGCAAGTTTCCTTAAAACAGTCAGTTGTGTAATTCAGAATATTTCAAACACAACCTTCTAGCGATATTTCAACCTAGTTATACGAATTTTCTGAGGAAATATAATTTCGATAATTAGTATACCTTTCAACCACAAGAGTTTATTAATCATCAAAAGTTCAAAGTATAGGAGAGTACCACTTAAAAACTTAATGTTCAAACTAGCCGCCGAGTACTTTGTCTCAAGAACTCACACCGTTTTCGTGTTGAAATTTTACTGGTATTTTCCACATGAAATTGTGTAGTTTTATTGGCATGAACAACTTCTTTAGTTAATACAAACTCACAGAATTTTTTTCAGTAGTTCATCAGAAGCAAGGAACCAATGTTTTTCCCAACCAAACGTAAATTTAAAATTTGAGACTATTTCAGACGCGAGTGATTTGCTACCAGATTGCAATCCTCTACAGCCAAGCAGCGACTAAACAATAAACATGTTGCTGCTGCGATTGATTTTAAACATATATATATATATATATAGAAGAAATATCGTTGAAAATTACTGAGTTTTCATAGTTGAAAGGCTCAGATAGAATAGGTACAACTAACTACTCGATCGTCACACATCTGGGCCCTGATGTGATGGGCGGTGTTTTTTGCGGACAGGAGAAGCAGCCGCTGCGCACCTCGCACTGCTCGACCTGGAAATGCACCTCTGATTTTCACTTGAAGCCAATAGACCCCTGAATCTTCCATTGACATCGGGCCGGAGAGTGAGGCAAATATTTACCCAAGTAATGCAGGTGCGGATCGAAGATTACCTCTTCATCTCTCAACCTTATCGTGAGGCAAATGTTATCCTGAGTGCAGGCAAATGTTTCCCTTTCTTAAGCAGGTTCTTGGTTTTGGCAGAGTTCCAGATTCCTGGAAAAAATACTGCGTACATGATGAGTCAGTTTTTTATGCAGTGTTACGTAAAAATGTCGGTTCCCAAGGTTTTAAAAATGTTTTTTATACATGATTTTATGAGAAAACTCCCATATTTCCGGGACGTATTCCTGGTGCGACTCACTCATAGCAGGATCGCTTCTCGATATTAGTTTGTAGAGATTTAGAGTGTGCCGCTTAACGGAAGAATTTTGAGCATTTTTGACTTGCTTCTTTATAGACATTAGTGGAATCGTGATTGATGAGGTGTGTCTTTAGAGCTCATTATTTGATTATTCTTTAAAACCTAAGAGATGGTGATGGATAGCTGTTGCATGCTGCAATTTCGTGTTGGAGTCCCAAGTGAACTTCAACTATATTTTGTGACATTCTATCTAACCTCTTTTTTTCGCATATTTCTCTATGGACCATTTTGTGTAAATGGTGCCCCTTCAAACCAGTCAAGTTTCTGTTGTAACCTATCTAGCCTATTTTGTATTCTGTATAATCCAAACAATTGTGCAAGTTTACTATTGTAAATTGAACAAATCTGAACTGTCAGCTCGAGTGGCGAATTAAAAGTGTTCGTCTAAAATGTAATCACAATATTGGATTAGAACTAATCCCCAACATGACTTCTTCCTAATTTTCTCAAGCATTTGAACCTTGAAATCATTTATCTATATCTATTCGTGTGTAGACTCTTCCTTGCGATGATTAATTAATTCGTGCTTTTTCCTGTTTTCTTAAAATATTGTCCGCAGCTTACACATGTTCATACTTAGCGCATTTTGAGCTCAGGCGTGAAAGTTTGATATGTTTTCCCTCATAATTGTTTAAACTGAACTATTTTTCGAGCATTATTTCGATTCCGGCTTAGTAAATTACACTGGCAACGGTTGTATATTTTGTTCTAGTATCCGCTTGCATTCCTCTTCAATGTTAGTTAGAAGCCTATTGTCAATTACTTTCTCCGCCAACTGGTCTGCCGTCTCTACAATGTGGGAGGCTTATTCTTTATGGTAGATATGAATTCTGTTGCATAAATTTTTTTTGTAGTTGTTAGTTCCCTCTCGCTTAAGGTCACATTTTTCTTCCAAGATATGCTGTGCCCGACATACAGTGTAAAATCTGAATAGTACAAAGCAAAATATATCTGCTTTGTTTTCCGATAGTACATTGGTGAATTCGTCCACATTCGTTTTCCACATCATGCTATGGAGAACGACAAAACAACGGGACTCAGCCCCACACTGGGGTCGTCGAAGTCCAGTGAGCCACATAGTTTCCGATAGTTAATATTAACTATCGGAAAAAGCGCTGAGATTTACTACACTGCCTCAACTAATGCTAATGCTTACTAGATTATTCACAATAACCAAATGGGCTTTCCAAATTCGTGAAAAATTCGAATATAAAATAAGTTATCACAAATACCTTCAGTGATAAAAATTGCATTAATAATTATAGACCTATCTCTGTACTACCAATCATTAGCAAAATATTCGAAAAAATTGTGTACAAAAAAGTGTATTCGTATTTTGAACAGAAATCTTTTCTCTACGACAAACAA
>JACJUY010000424.1:156713-210742 GCA_014220935.1 Platorchestia sp. MABIK | reverse complement strand
TTTTAGGTTAAACATTATTCTCATCATTATTAGCGCATTATTGTACGACTTAGAATAACGTTGATGGTAGGATGCCCCAGAAGTCGCTGAACTTATTCGGGCCCACAGGTAGCTATACTCAAATTTGACCATCGTACTAGATTTAAGGAACATTCTACCTCTGTATCACCTGTGGTAAATAAATTGGTTCAGCCATGTATAACAAGTATAATCCTTACAACTTACAAGTAAAGTATAATCCTTCTTATGGGTAAGTTGCTTGTTCACATACTTGTTTGCATGGTCTCTCTCTCTCTCCCGGCACATTGTGAACGAATTCACCGAACACAAAGCGAATTATTAAACACTTCGCAATGACTGCATACTAATGTTTTCAAACAGCAATTCATCTATGTTTGTTAGAAGAACTTTGCAATTATTTAACCCAAAATATTTAGGAATCAAAAGAAGAGGAAGAAACGCGCATTTGGTGATTCTATCTGAAAACCGCGTTCCCGATTGAATTAAGGCTTTAACTTGAAAAGATGAAATGACACACTTTATTTGTACTACAACCACTTTAAAAATACACTTCTTTAGACGTACTTGAATTTCACTCTTCAAAAAGAACAGTGAATCTTCACCCTTGAATTTATGCCCTAAACAGAAAGGGGATCCTAAAAAAAGTGTCCCCTCTTGTTTGATTTCTCATACCTCCGTTTCAAATCGAGATTTGTGGGGGTTTTCTCTTTCGTGAAAATTTGACCCTTTTTTGCGTAAAATAATCATTCATAATAATAACACTGAAAGTTGCCAGAACGAAACTGAACGAAGCCAAGCCAAGCGCCAAGCGCTTGCTCGTATAAGAGGGGAAAAAGTTTTTCAATTATTTTTCTCTTCTCAGAAATTTGAAGACTGCCGAGATTTCTTGAAGAGCTTGAACCTAAAGAATTTTAATACTATACTGTAATTATTGCATGTCACTGAAAAAATTATGTCTCTAAACTTTTACCAATTTTAAAGTTATTCTCATATTTTAGAAATTCTTCACACCATCCTTACAATCGTAGCTTCAAAGTTGTTCAAAAATTTTGCAATTATATTTTTAGAGTTGTATAAGAATGAACGGCAGAGTTAGGAGAAGGGCTTTGATTAGAAACATTAAATTAGGAAAAGGGGTCAAGTCGTTAAAAATGAATGTTTCGACTTCAGAAAGATTTGATCTGAAACAAACAATGAGAGGTATACGTAATCTAATTATCTAGTGATGAAGATAGATAACGTATATCTATGTACGTATATTACGTATATAGATTACGAAGGTAGTGATGAAGGTTCTAGTGATGAAGGTAGCTTTTCGCTGACTTGACTCTTCGCATGGCCATATACGCTAAACCGCGAAGTGAAGACCGGACTCAATGATCTAGTATTTCTCATGATTGTTTTTGTTACAATAACCTGTCGATGCGCTGGTGCTCAATCTTGAATGAACGAAGCGTACATGAAACCATTAGAATAAAATAGCATTTACAAATAGACTTTTTCTGTCCGGCTAACAATCTGCACGAATCACTCACTGTTCATTCTACAAAGTTAGCAAATCTCGATTTGAGCTGGAGACATGAGAACTCAAATTATTAAGGGGACATTCGTTTGGGAACATTCTGGAAAATAACACAGTTTGTTGGTTCGTTTTCAGCTTAGTTGGTTTCTCCATCCTTAACCAGTCTTACTAATCATAGAGTTAGTCACCCAAAAAATAAAAATAAAAGTACACGATAAAGATTATCTTAACTGTCTTAATGAAATGAAACATTCTTCATTGAATTGAATATCTGAAAAATATAGAATGACCACAAATTCCTAAATCTTAAGTTGCTCTTTATTCATATGGAAATTCATTGGGAAGTCATTCTAAGAATAAAATGAGGAATTCGAAACGCGCAGATTTACTCTCGGGAAAAAGAGATTGCAAAAATCACGGTAAAAAAATTTAGGCGACGAAGCCAATATTTATGCGATGAATGTGGCCTGAACACATCCATATCTTGAAAATACTCCAATGTGCCAAAGATGGAGGGTTAGTAAAACGTTTATTAAGATAAAAGGAGAATATTGGCTGGTTCCCGATTGTCACCCAACCACCGGTGAGAGGATCGGAGGAACGACCTCCTCCTTTTACTCCGAAGTTTCACAAGAAAAGCAACTATAGTTTGAAAAATAAAATTTTACGACATAATGTACTGTAGTTTAGCCTAGTTAAGCTTACATTTAAGAATCTCTTTGTTTCAATAATCCTTACTGTCAAACTTAGCACACTAGGAACGCAATATTAAAGTCCTAATCAAGATCGTTCAACCCTATTTTAACGCAATACGATCTCGAGGCTGCCTGACTTAGGGAATAGTTCTCAGCAATTAGTGCATAAAATTACGATTGCTCGTAAGGCCCTCAATGAGTCGTCATAGCAAGAAGGGCCCGATACCCAATCCACAAACTTCCACCGGAGGTCGTCCCACGATCAATCCATGGCTCGGAAGTCGTCCTGCGTGCACGGTTGAGAACCCTTGCCGCGTAGACCGTATAGTTTTAACTCGTCATTTCTTAGTTTGTAAGAACCATTTGAGAAAAGTGAAGTACGTAGCCACACTCCTCTGTTCAAAAAACAGCATTCAGCCTTTCCCTACAGGATAGAGAAGTCCCCCCTCACAGTGTAACCGCAATTTCCAGAACACAAGGCAGAGGAACTCCCATGCACGGTCCCCGGAATTCAGGAATAGTCTCAAGGTTTCTCCCGATCGCTTCCCAGTTAGATCTAACTTCTGTTTGAAGCACTGACAGAGCTAAACTGGGCTGCGGAAATTAAAGTTCTGCATTAGAAAACGATTATGCGAGCATCTAGGAAAAAAAATAAAAACAGTTTATTTCCAATAGAGATGGTACAAAATTACCATCATTGGTTTTTAAAATATCTTAAAGTTAACACACTTAAATTACACACACACACGAGTATTGTAATACCCATGTCACTAGTCGAAAAATGATTGAGGGCAATGTACTCCTAATCTTGCTTAAACTACATTTGATGATACATGTAATGATAATTATAAGAGATAACACAACTTCATGACTTTTGACAGTTTACATATACATGACATAAAACTTCTCAATTCTTGACGCCAGGAAATGCTATATGAATCGCTTGTTTTGGCTGATGTTCAAAAATGTTATTTCAAGGAAAGCGTGAAAAAATATATATATATATATATATTTAGATAAAAATCTTCCAGGACTCTGTTGAAAGGCCCTGAAGCTCTACTGCCACACCCATAGTCGGGCTGACCCCGAACAATCTTAATTATTATTCTATGTTTGTTTTATTTTCTACATCTCATTGAACAGATATACTTCGAAACATTCGTACAACAATTGTGCTAAATGCATTTGAGGATTCATCTCTCACTGAATGAATTACAGATAAAACTTCTTAATTGTCAATAACCGAACATTTTTTCCATAAATAGATTTTGTCAAATTTTTTACGAACACGAAATAGTTCTACCAAATAAGTTTCACGAGTGTAAAGTTATGAGTGAGACTTCCATCACTCTACTCTATTCTTGGGCCCGTAAAATTATTAATTTACATAAAAATATTTGAAAACCTTTAACAATGGAGGCTAAAACGACATCACTTACGACGGTACTGCATGATCCAACAGCGACGAAATGACCAGTAAATTTAAATAAATTTTAATTTTTTTGACGAATTTAAATTTCTTCTGATCATGTCTAAATTTTTCACGTCTTTAGCGCCTCTCTCAGCGACAGCATTTAAAAAAAAATTATCACTCACAGTGCAGCAGGAGTTTTTTTGAATGACTCAAAATTGCTGCCCGGAATCATAATTTAAGGATACTCTACTACTATTCTAAGTTTCATGTTATGACGCTCAAGAGTTTGAGTTTACTAAGCTCAAACTTAGCAACTTTATCTCTATCGTTTATCAACTTCGCAAATTTTGTGGTTCAGTGTTTTAATTCTGAGTGGACGATATTCTTCATTATTTCACACTCCTTAGGAGTACAGTCTTTCCCTCACTATCGCATCGCTCAAAATCAGGAAAATGTTTAAACAAATTTTTCTGAAACATTTGTATCGGCTAATGAGGTTTTGTCCCACACCCTCATTGTGAATGCAGGTATTAATTTATGTATCAATTTCATTTTGAGGTGGTATGCAGCACTGTGAGTATTTTGCTTTTGTTCTTAGAATTCGTAATCATGATATGTGTAAGTTTCTACTTACTATTTTTAAGGTAATAACAGAATGGTTAGGGGATAATTCGTGACTCCCATTAAAGTCAAGAATTTTCCCCTAACCATTCTGTGGTTACCTTCAAGCTTTTATTCTTGAGTGACTTGAGGACTAAGCAGCGCTGACACCGATAATTTGAGTGACGGCCTTTATCACGACGTACATGAGTTAACAGGCACTTAGAATGCGCTGTCGTTATCTCCTGCCGCTGAGAGTGGCTGTGCCAACAATCATGATTGCGGGAGCGCCTTAACCCTGTGATTGTGTTGCGTCACTCTGCTATCTTGAAAAGGCAATTATCTTCCGTCGAAGTTAGCGAACAGAACCCGGCACCGCATTCAAATTGCAGGAACCGAGATTGAATGTTAAAGATTTTTATCGAAGTCGTAGCTCAGAAGGCGTCTGTTGTGATATAGCTCATGATATGAATGAAAGTGATTAACTCGATTCCTCTGCGCTCTGACGCGACGCTGGAACTTTTCAAATGCTTTTCTGCCGCATTCTGTCCAGGATAAGAGGCCTGGATATTTGTTGTTGAAGGCTAATCAGCGCCTTACAAGGCAACCACATTTCATGAATGCTTGATTGTTGTGTGTTCACTCGCTTCTACATAAAAGGTTGTTTTGTGTCTATTTCATAACGTATTCCTTTATGCCCTAAGCTTAAACAATGAAGCACAAAGAATGAACTACAGTGCATAGCTCTCAGATTATAACATTAAGTGATCGAATAAGGGTGTATCTGAACTGATCATTTATAATAGTCAATATCAATGCTGAAATGCACTTTTTGCATGAAGAATCGGCCATGCCTTTAATAAATGGATATTTTAGAGCGATTGCTTAGATTAAGCGAATCGACGACTATGAACTTAGCGGTTGATATTCATTTACTGGCGTTTGTCAAACTTAGCAAATTTTGTGGTTCAGTGTTTGAATTCTGAGTGGACGATATACTTCATTATTTCATACTCCTTACGAGTACATTCCATCCCTCACTGTAGTATGCCTCAAAATCAGGAAAATGTCTAAATTAATTTTTCTGAAGCATTTGTGTCGGCTAATGAGGTTTCGTCCCACACCCTCACTGTGAATGGCGGTGTGAATTTATTTCTCAATTTCATTTTAAGGTGGTATGCATCACTGTAAGTATTTTGCTTTTGTTCATAGAGTTCGTAATCATGATATGTATGAGTATTCTATTTACTATTTTTATTTGCAATTTTGTGGGAAAAAAGTTTAAAATGATCTCCACACGGACAATTTATTTAGCTCATGGGCGTCTCCAAATCGTCTCAACAAGGCATCTGAATGTATCTCAGCTCTTCACCCTGCTGGCACGTACACCGTGCATTGATCTTATTGCATAGAACATCAACTGGGCGCAACGCTATTTCGTTAGGCTTTTTGTTTTGACACTGAATGTTTTTACTTCTGTTGAATTCAGGAAAAAATTCAACGCCAAGAAACAAGTGCTTCAAAAATTTTTAATGATTATAGTTTTCGTTTTGCGGTCTATATATGATCCAGTTGAACATGTTGTGGTTATATCAAGGTCCAATTTAAAAGTAGACATAGATTCCCAATGCCTACATCGATTTCAAAGATTAATTTCTACGGAGTATACGGAAGTTGCACCACTGCGAGTTAGGAGTAACAACAGTACCAAGAGATGAACCCAACTCATGTGAAAGTTGGGGCTCTGTTTGAGATGAAAATACTTGTATGGTTTAGTGACGCATTGCTCATTTTAGTGAAAACACGTGCATGAAACTTATGCACCGGCATAATATGTCTACAGATATCACTTCATACCTAAATACATGTTTCGCCTTGATCAAGGGTCCTGTTGAGGTAAGCGATGCGTAGAGGACTGTCACAAAACGAGCGCTTGTGAAAGTGATGGAAATCTGCAGGCAACGTAGGTCAAATGTCTGAAGTTTATTGGTTGTTTCAAATACCTTTAGACAAAAGTTCGGTGAGAGATGCTTGGAAGCAGTACTTAGTTTGTTTTAAGATTAGTAAACTATAGAATAACAATACCATGTTTGCTAATTTAGTTATGTTCAACGATCTGCAATCTAATAAGCTGTGTGTCCACCAATAGTAATTTACTAATGCAACGCTTGCTCCCTGTTATTTGAAAGCCTATTTAACTATAATTGATTTTTTTAAATAAAATCTAGACAGTTCTCATTACTTGGTACAAGGTTGCTGGAAAAAACAATGATGCATCACGTTTTCAGCCTCGTTTATTAAGCTCATGTCTTCCGATGGAGTCACATGCACGTGTACACACAAACATAGACAGAATAACTCAAGATAAGATGCAGTATTAGACAGTATACTTCACAAGGTAATGCATGATGCTCACAAATCCAATATTTCAGATGGGAAAACCTCCAACTTCTTACTGTCACATTTTATTGTTCTAACAAGCGTGGATTAGCCCTATACTCTTCTGAGCTGCATTACTTTAAGCTGAGAAACCAGGTCAACTCTGTGTTTATAATAGAAACATACAAGGTGGCTTTGAGCATGGATTTGGATTTGAATTTATAATTCATTACCTTATTCTACCAACTTTAGCTGAGAACATAAATTGAAAAAGATTTATTCGTTATCAAGTCATCGATTAGAATTTAGGATTGATGAAGTGTAGTGCAGAGTTTCAGACTCTGACTATTGAGTTCCGAACGTTCAGTTCGAATATCTAGCTCCGACTCATCGAATCTAAAGAAATTTTAAAAAACTAGGACATTTCTGAGCCGTTCACAGTTTATAAAGCTCGTATTTAGAGAAAGTAAAATAAACAGTCTCACGAAAACATTTTGTAAATGTCATGTTCAAAGAATGGTATAGTTAACGATGAAACCTAAATTAGAGACAATGAATTTTGGGACCTCAAACAAAAGGAAATAATTTTTTTTTCTCTTCATGTACTTTATTTTTACCACTAATAGCAGAATTCTTTTCTTTTTAGTAAGGAAATTTATTTGTAATGCTTTATGTGAATTCGCATGCATACCCAAGTAGAAGCCAATACATAATCCTGGAAGCTTCAAGAGAATGTAAAAACTTCATTCAAAAATTGGGTCAGGAGTAATCTTATCATTGCAGGTACAAGTCTGAAGTTTTCAGGTGGCTGGAGCAAAAAATTATGAGATGCCTAAGCTTCCGACAGAGGTTGATCCTATGAGTGAGTTAGGCTTGTGCTTTTTCTCATTTTCTATACAAAGGCGTGCTTTCATTAGAAGTTTCCCTTTTCAGGATAATCACGAATAATTATGACACAACAATGTCTAAAACTAAGAACACTCAACTCATTGCGATATCAGAAAGATGAACGACTCAATTTTTTACTATAATACAAAATTCACTATTCCCGCACAGTGCCGTCGAAACTACAGGATGAAACACGAGCTGTTGATTAAATTTCTTACGAATTAATTTGTCTAAATTTAAACTTAAATACACAAAAGAATGCCTGTCAATAATTAAAGAAACGCTGGGTTTTCATTTAGCCTTGCACTAACCGGTCAGTTCAGGTCTAGGGGGCAGATATTCTACGTTTGCTTGAAAGCCGGAGTACTTGTCTGCGGTGTATGTCACTTTTCGCGTTAATCCGTCTGGTTGTAAGAGAGAGTAACCTCCCACCACCGTGCCGTCAGGCAGCTTGGTCTCGTGCGCAGACTTGTGATCTCCCGTGCTGGAGCTGTGGACGGCGTAGTTGTACCTGTACTCCTTCTCGTCGCCGTCTCCACCGAAATCTTGTCCGCCCGCCCATGGGCCAATCTACGAGATAAGAACTATTGCGTGAATTGAATGAGCAGATGATCACGCACAGTAAAGAAAATTGCTGTATAAATCAACTAAAGCAATAATACGTGTTTTTTGAAGTCTGAAGAGTCTATACCGTAATTTTAATTTGAGCGGTAACGAAAGCATATTATACTAACTAAAAATGTTATACAAGAGAATGACTCTTTTTCATTCATTCGATGAAAACGCTGGCCATCACTTGGTTGTCATACTAACAAATTAAGGTCAACCAATCACAATGAAAACATGCACCTACATATATCATGGAGTAGTCACACTTCACAAAAGAAGCATCCCAGGAAGACTCCCTACTTCACAAAAAAATAACGATAATAAAACTGGAGTTACTCGAGTGTCCCGCGAGCGGCCATAGGGCGTGAAGTGCACGAGGGAGGCACTTCCAGGCGCCGCCAGTGGGTCGTCCTTGGGTGTCACGCTCGGGGCGCGCAGCTAATGACTGCACCAGGCAGGAAGCATGTAATGGCTCGCCGATCTTGTGACATACTTATCGCACGTAACTAATACTTGCTTCGTGCACGAGATAATCCTAATGATGTCCAATACAAGCTTTAGCAGATCGTTTTCTCAGCTTCTCAACGATGTTTGGAAGAAATATCTGGAATGTGATATTGTTGTCTGCAGATATGTTTATAAAGAGAACAACCAAGCTATGCTATTGATTTGAATGGAGTGGTTGTCAATCAGGCATTGCTTTTTCCTCATTGAGCTTGCTTACTGAATACTTCTTGTACCTGGACCTACTGTTTAGGACCGGATCAAAATAAAATTATTTTATGAAATTTAGGATGCGGCCTACAACGGCGCTTTGAACAATTATTTCAATATTTAGTTGGTTTTTAAATAACCGTATTCCTGCATTTTACATTCAATTTATTGTCTACCAGAGTCCATTAAAACACTCATCTGCAGTTAGGCGTGTTATTCTCGGTAAAAAAAGTTTCTTAAACCAAATCTATCCTTTTTTGAGAACTCCTTATTGGTGATGTTCCTGTCTTCAGCTGAACATACTTAGTGCTTTGAAATATGCAACGTCAGCTTCAGACCGCAAAAACTATCACAAATAATTAGTCAAGCGATATTCAATGCTACGTCCCGTGCGTTATGTGATGTGTTTCTCTGAGTTTTACGGTAATTCTAGCGTGAAAATTGCCCAGCATGGTGAAGGACACAGACAAATTCCCACAGTTTGCCGTTGGTATTGACGTTACAGTCGCTCAGAGCTGATCGTGCGTAAGCCACGGATGTATCGTGTTGATGGCACGTAGGTACATACCCGTAACGTGCAATACGAGCAGAAGGCTTTCAATTCGTTGTAAAGTATCTTCATTTAATTCGATTTTAATTTAATTCGACAACATGTAATTTATCTTCAATTTGTTTTTACTTCTAATTTTTTATTTTGCTGGAAGAAGCACTTAAAGTCGAAACATGTAAGGATGTCATGCACTTAAAATTTCAAACGTTTATTTTTTACCAGTAAATTAAATTTCTTCAAAAGTTCTAACTTACTTTAGCCGGAGTGAAGTAAAATGATGATGAGAAGTTGCGGAATGAATATTTTCGCATGTGATAGCTAAGCCAGCAGTATTCTGATAAATGTACGATAATTTCTATTGGGCAATGCAACCTAAAACATTTAATTCTTATGCGCTAACAAAAATGGGTAATGAATGGAAAGGGGCTCATCATTTCAGAGCCTGGGTATGTGTTTGCAAACCGGAACATTTTAAAATGAACAACCTTTAAGGATTTTTTTGAACTATACTGTTTAATATTATAATCTGTGGAAATGTACAACTTAAAATTCTGTACGTGTTCTAATGGATGTTTAAGTACGAGTGACTGTAACCTTTGCAATTAAAACATTCAGATTTTATAAATAAATGGAACTCAAGTTTGAAACAAAATTTAATGTAAAAGTAATGCAGAGGAAGGAGGAATAATTTTATTTTATTCCCAGCTCTTACGTATTCCGTACGCAAAAACGTATCGAATCGTTTCTCAACATAAGTTTGTGGCAAAATCTTACGAGTACCTTTTCCACTATGTGTTCAATCATCGATAAAAGCCTAACATTATCCATTCATTAATCATATTAAATTGTACTGAATGTCATGTATCCAAGCTCTCATTGGCTAACAATCAAAATGAATATATCGCAAAAACTGTAATTTTTTGCTTCATTTTCTCGACTATGATACAAGTAGCTGACCACCACAGCAAACACTAGCACCTGGAAGGCACTTCCTCCATAAAAAAGCCGCCGCACTGGAGTTCACTGTTAAGGACAACGCTGAACTTGAAGCGGTTGCCTGAGTTTCCTCACACCCGCGCGTGTGTCGTGCATTTCATGGAAGTGGTTCGATCATGACACGCTCGAATAATTCAAGGAAGTCTCGTTCCGTACATGAGCTCCCGTATTTCAGATATATTAAACTGTGATTAAAGTATAAAATGGTCTAGAATGGCTTACTGAGAAACAGAAAAACATAGAAACCGGATTCTTCACGCAACCGTCAAAGCGAAGTTAAGCAGCTGTTTGATTACAGTATGAATGATAATCTTCATGCTGATCGAAAATAATGGTCATGTGGAATCACTTATTTTACCTTGCGTAGAACATCCACAAGACCGTTCCTCCTTGGTGTAGAAATAATGACTGTTTTTGCAAATATCTTGTCCTCGTACGCAAATGTCCTTCTATAGTAAAAGTGTCGGACGGAAAAGTAACTGGACTAAAATAATTGAAAAGTTTTAGTAAAAAGTTATTCATAACTACTTGAGTGGAAGATACACATAAGTTCTTATTACATTCAGCTCGGATTTACGAGTGTGTTAAATTTTAATTATGAGGTGTCGTCGACTTGCGTACATCCTGTCGCACAACCAAAGTTAAATGAATAATGTTTGCTGCAAAGACGACGTAAATAATTAGTATCCTGGCGCAGGATCATTGTGTTACGGTGGCAGGCAGCGAGTGTGACGGAGTGTCACGCAGCAGTGATGATATATGCGGTCGTAAAGTGTTCTTCTTGCCCACTTCTGAAGGGTAGGTCTTTAAATTATTCACTTTTAAATCCTTCGCCTTACTACTCTTCGTTTTATATCGACAGGGTTATGTTATACCGGAATTGAAATCATATTAAGCGACAACTTAAACGATGATTTTGTGATGTGTAAGTGCATTCAATGGAAATGGAACAATGAAATGGAACGTTGAAATGGAACGAACATTAAATGGAGCAATGGAATGTTGGTAACTTCGAGCACCTCCAACCCAGGCGTAGGACCGGCAGTTTCTTTACCTTGGCGACTTACAAAAGTTATGACCTCAACGAATTGATGATTACCTCATAACATAATTCATGTGAAGATATGTACTTTATCTTTAATATCGCAGGTTAACACTAGCAGAATAACATTCTTACAATAGCAGGAATAAAGTACTATTCAGTTGCATGCAAAGAAAAAGGTTAAGTTCTATCTCCCGTTTATAATTGTCTAATAATGTTTCGAACATTGTATTTGACTTTCTAGAATGTATTTCAAATTGATGAACGAAGTCAATGTTTTGCTCGAAATCGATGCATGTACAAAAACATTTAAAACCTTTTCTCGTGATTAAAAAAGAGTTGTTGAAACCACTTACATTTTCTTCCACCGATCAGGCGTATTCTATTACCACGTTGATGCATCATGAAATTTCATAGGAGATTCAAGTTCTTAGTTATATCTAGGCATGAGGAATTAATTGATGCAAAAATGAAAAACTACAGAATCTTAGACTTAAGTAGATGGAGTCTAAAATATTGACCTTTAAATGCTGAAATATAAATGACTGACCTGGTCGTTTGTTCCATGACTCAAGTGTTCTCCAGAGTGGTATTGTGAGCTGTAGTCAGTGTGATGATTTCCAGGGGGATCAAATTTCGTTAAGATGCTGGGATTCCTTAAATCCGCTTGAGGAGGTCGATATCGGGAAGTTCCCCGGCCTGAATGAGGTCCTTTTACCTTAGAAAACTCCGTTCTGACTATTGGATCATAAGTGCTGGAAAGAATTGGTCTGTGAGTAGTTGTAATAATGGGCAGATTGGATGGTCTGAAAGTCGTATGGCTGAGCCCACTAGAAGGGAATGGAGTCGTCGGCAGGTAGCCCAAGGAGGACGGTGTTGGAGACTGCTCATGAACTACATGAAACGGTTGGGGTGTAGAATGGTAGCTAATTGAACTTGGAGTAACAATATTCCCAAGTCCAACGACGCCAGAAAATTGGTTGAGATTACCGGATGGAGTAGAAGGAATAAAGTTGAAAAACGTGGCTGGATTCAAAGGGTCGTTAAGTGTTGATGGCCGAGGTGATACCGGCCGTAGAGCAAATGAATTTTCTCGAAACTGATTTGAATTTGACACAAACGGGTCATCAGAACTAACGAAAGGTCTTCCATGGACTGAAAATGATGGGAAAGAAGCCGGCCTTTCAACGAATATGTTCGAATTTATCTTTTCTCCTCCAAAAAATCCATCATTGAAAGGTACCTTCAAGTTAGGTTCGCGCGGGGTAACGAAGGCAGAAAGGTGCTGGTCATTTAAGTTCAAGAAATGTTCACTGGTCAAAGGCCGGCGGTCATCATTGAAAATTACAGGTCCGTTTACATGGTTTGCAGACGACGTAGGTCGATGGAAGATGGTTCTACCGTCATCAAACGTTGCTAATTGTCTAGGTGAGAGCCCAAATTCTGGAGCATTCAAGCCCAGTAATCCAGGTCCAAGAGTAGAGGCAGAGATTGCTGGACTCGGAGTGACCGAAAATAAATTTTGGTTTTGGTGGAAAAGGGAATTACTTTGACGAAGAATCAAATCATCATTTATATGAGGCTGCAAAAAATCAGTTATTCCATTTGGAGAGAGAAAACTTCCTTGGGAGTCTAGAAAATCAGATTGTCTGTTGTCTTGATGAAGAAGATGGAGTACTGAATGATCGTCCTGGACGTCGGGCGGGCGTTTTATTTGCCCGTTGTCGCCCTTGGCTTCAACACCGATGCGGGCTCTGTGAGCAGATGCGTGACGATGCCTGGATACGCTTGGAGAATCTAAGAATAATCCTGAGAAATGCACAAATATACTTTGAACCGGCTTATATACATGTTCACGCGTTTGGGAACCATTTTATCGTTTATTTTTTCAGATTTACTTTTTCAAAATAAGAAAAATTTCAAGATATAATTAATGTTTTACAGACCATTTATTGAATCTTCGACACAGTAGTTATAATCCTAATGTAAAATAAGAGTTTCAGAATAAGGATTTTAAGGTAACCTACTGAATTTTCCCTCATTATCAAAAGAACTGAGAGATTTGAAATTTTAAAAAGCTGCATAGAGATGTAAGCGTAATTGGGAACGTGGTAATTTATTAATAACTTGTTACTGCACGGTATCTTTACAGAAAATAAAGCCTGCATCTCTACCATTTTTGCAACTATTGATAACGTAATCTACAGTGCTTACTCTTTGGTGAACCGGCGTTGAGGGCTTTAGGTCTGAGCTCCATAAGCATGGGCTTTTTCCCAGGGCGTGGAGTGCGCACTCGTACGTCGAAGGTAGGACTATCTGATGAATGGTCTTGGCCGTTTGCTGAAAGTAATTCTGAAATTATCGGAAACTTGTTACGCTCTCTCTCACATGCAAAATGCAGGTATAAATAATACCGCGTTGAAGTGCTGACCCGAACCGAGTATTCATTGATGTATTCATCAAGTTCTGAAGTATAAGTTTTGACCATACGATACAATTACGAAGATGTGAAATGTGGGATTAAGTAAAAATAATTATTCGGTCAGTTAGAGAAAATTTGAACGAACTGTGTCGCTGAACAATACACAAAAATTTTTATTTCTAGATCTCGATGATTTAGCCACCAGAAAGAGTGAAATGTTTTGGCATGATTTAAAAAGTTAATATAATATTGAAATGTACCCCTGCCTTCCAATGTGGACTTCCATCGCAGAGGTTTTGTATTTTTGTGCCCTGTGATAAACCACGTATCAATAACGAAGCGTAATACCGTGAATCTGAGAGTAAAGGAGACAATTCATAAAAACATCAGAAAAACCTGTGTTCAGTGACCTGAAAAACGTTATAAGCTCAATTTTAGGTCTTCGTTCAATTTCCCATTTATTACTTCAAAAAAAGCGGCAAGTGCGGTATAGTCATACAAGTTGCTTCCACATGAAATAGGTACGAGTCAATAGCAAGTATATATATATCATAAAAAATATTCAATTCTCAATCACATTCTATTTGATTCAGATGATCAATTGAAGCAGATATTATTTTGTTAACTAAGTAATTTAAAACATCTGAGCATTAAAATAATGAGCCATATTCACGAGTGTAATACGCCCATCAACTTTTGTAACTCGGATGTTCATAAACTGCTAAAGAATTTCAGCCCATGACATGACCAATAAGATAAAACTTACCGTCCACCAAGTTTTGTTGCTCCTGTAAAGCAGCTTCCTTCCGAGACCTCTCATTAAAATGCTCGTCCACAGCGCCTCTTTCCAGGATCGGACGTGGAAGAAAGTTTTCTCTTCCCTGGTTAACTGGTTGAGGGAAAACTACTGAAAATGAATTCCCTACAGAACCAAAGCCTTGCGGTGACGGGCCAGAGGACGGCTCGTTGCCGGACAGAGCTATGCCCCCTTGAGATGAGAAGTGAGTTTGAGATTCTGAAGTTTCTTCAGGCACGTCAGCACCAGATGCAGAAGGTGAAATTGTTGTTAAGTTCTCATTTTTAGAGTCTTCACTTGAAGAAGTTGCTATCAAGGAATTTCTAACTGTTTCAACACCTTCTGTATCTGAGATTTCTTGAACATGACTCTCAGTATTTTGATTGTTCGTTGCCTCAGTAGCGTCTTCCAGATCAATCTCTATCAAGCTGTTTTTCTCTGTATCATGGCTCAAACTCGAGCCAAGACTAAGTGTACGCTCTACCTCTTTATTTGAAGCAGTTTGAAATTTTGATAACATTGACGACTTCTTGGCACCAACGACCGGCCGTTCCGTGGTTATTTCGTTGTGCTCCTTCGGTTCTGTGGGGTTCGGCTTCAGCACCGCTGCAGCGACGCTCGCCACGGCCAACAGCAGAGCCAAACGCTGTGTTGTGAGAATGAAGAGAATTTTTTAGCACTTACTATACAATTATCAAATGAGAGATACAAACCGTAACTCTCCGCTAAAGTAAACTTTAGAGAAAAATGTTCGCCCACTGGTGTCTTCTGAATCCCAAATTTTCTGAGAGAAAAGAAATTTTGCAACGTTTGAAGGAGTTTTGTTCAATGTTATTGGGGGTATTTGGCGGAAAATAATTTTCAGGTCATCTTCAGTGGGAGCATTACAGTAGGCACAACGTACCATTGAGCGCCATTGCACACTGGAATAATATTAAGCATTTAATCTAAAAGCACTTACCGCAGATACGTAAAGTTTAATGTCGCATGGGCATTACACGCTGAAACTATGAACACTGTTTAGTATTGACACACAATTTTACAAACCTGCATTGACATATCTGCCCAGCCGATACTGGATAATCTACTTATAAATAGATCGGTACGATGTAACATTTTCGGTGAGAACACTTTTAATCGAAATATCATTGGTAAAAGTTGCATTCGTTTAGAAGAACAAAAATGCAAACGTAGTCATTTGGACTGCGTCCGACATGTCACAACGTCACCCCTACAGAAGACAAGGTTTTGTGTACCCAGCCGTCGTTTACGTCGCGTCCCACATGGCTTTGAGACTAACGATGTCAATATGTTTACTGTGAAAATTAACGAATTCAAATTCTTGCACCAATTCCTTCTCTTACCCAATACTTTTAGGTGAACTATCACTTTTAAAAGCAGAAAATTTCTTCATTTTCTGCATCCATAATTAGTTCAATAGAAAACTACTCATTTTGAGCTTGAAAACTCGGAAGTGTAATTTGAAGAGTATGTTATGTTAATGTATAGTATGTTATTCCATTTTAGCAAAGAGTTCGAATAGATGAGCTGAGCACTATAGAGAATAAAAGTATTAAGAACGAATTTGGAGGATTTTTAGCAATATATTATATTAGCACATAATATGGGACCAAACACCAAAATAATGATTAACAAATGCACTATATAATATCGTAACTACTCATTGATCACTCGGTACCTTGAGTACACCATGGGAAGTCATGACAAGCACACAGCACACACGTGCTGCTACCTGCGCTCACCGATCGTCACTTGGTTGAGCACGAAATATCCGTATGGTTTTACTCTCGGTCTGACCTTGATCACCGGGTGCCGATCTTTACGCGTCCGGCGGTACAAGCACCTCCTCTTCGAGGGTTGGTTGCTGATTTCTCGAACAGTATAAACGCCCCAAGCGAAAAACTTCGAATCGAGGGCAGCAAAAACGTCCCACTCTGCGGTGTAAATTGGGGTACAAGTAACTGTTTACTTGAAAGAACCCACATCAGGCCAAACGATAATTAATTCATTACTGTCACTACCACGATCGTCACTACCACGATCTCCATTACACATTGAAGAAGGTTACTGTACGATACAAGCTAGCGAAAACACAAGTTGCTTTGAATAAATAAATATAAATTTGCATTGACCTAAGCAAGAATTAAAACTACATGCCTAAGAAGTTTGATGAAACGATTGACATACTTCAAATTTTTTGAAGTTATTGTTATATGCAGTGACTGAAATATTCGGTTTAAATCATTTTTCAGTCGAACGATTAGATGAGATCACTGCATCAAGAAAGCACGTTCAGAATACGATTGTAGTTAGATGATTCTCACTACTTGAATCATTTTCACTTTTTCTGAAAAAAAGCAATTGAAGTTACCAAGTGTCGTTCATCGCTGAGAATATGCCTCAGCTAAACTGTGAAAATTGTGATATACCCTCAGCAAACTTCTTTAGGTTTCCTTCTGGCCTTGTCTATAAGCAACTCATGGAGGAATCACAAACAAATGTCTTTGAGGGGACTAAATTTCTCCATATTCCTCAAATTTGTTGCTACATGCTCTCTAACAACGCGCGACCTCCAGAGCCATCTGCCAGCCACCATATTTCCTCTTCAGGTGCTGATGAATTTTATGATCCAATTTGAACTTTATGAGGCGAAAATAAACTCGCCGTACTCCCCAATTTTGGGTAGTTAAAGTTCATGTTCCTAGGTTCTACTTTATATTTATGTGCATCTACGGTGCACACGAGTCTCTTTGTAGCTTCTGTAAGGAGTTTCTTTTCGTTAACTTACACCAACGCGTCTGTTGCACCACCATAAGGTAATTCATCCTACTTCCTATCTTCGACGCAGCGATTGCACGGACGCACGCACAGGACGGTCAACATCCGCTCCAGACAATGTGATTTCTTTTCTGATTCACAGTTCCGTATGTTCCAGCTGACGGCTAAAGTTTGCATCATCCACTGATTGGAATAAAAAACGTGTCCTTTAGAAATGGAAACTGAATTTTAATCAGTGAGAACTTTAGAAGTTGGCGCAGAAAAATCAAAAAAATCGAATGAAATTAATTTTTTTCAATGTGATTCTCCGGCACAATTCGATTCCGTATTTTGATCATGTTGTAAAGTCGTAATGAATACACTTTATTTTTTCAATCATTCCAAATAAAAAATTGAGGTTTAGACAAGAATTCACACCAGGCATATGGTCTGCAGACTTGGAAGAATTTACGCTTCAAGTATCTTGCTACGCTTCGTTCATTGTTCTGGCTTAGCGCATTTATTCATTGTCCGAACTTGTCTCGTCTGCAATTTTAATTAAATGATGTGTGCAAAAGTAAGATCTAGTTTCGATTAATTTCTATTTCTGTATTGTAATTTTAGAAAGCGCTCTGATGCTGCACCAACTTGTAAATAACTGTCCAAGCTAAAGGCTATCATTTTCAACCTTACAGAAAAATTACACGTAAGCTACTTTTGCAATAACTTCAGTTCAAGACAACACATAGAAACTAAAATACACAAATTTTGATGCCACTCGACATGGGGACAGAGAATACTATTTTACGCGAATGTAAATGAATAAAACAAAATCATCTTGATTTTTTCCAAGTTATTAATGGTTAGAGTTGAGTGTCTTTTTTTCTAGGACACCTCGCATCACACAACACAGCTCAAGTTTCTTCAGTAACTCAATACAGAAATTTTTTATCGGCTGCAAAGCATGCAGATGACCAAACAAAAATAGAATTTATTCTTCTCAAGACGCGTTGGCTCTTTTTCACTTATTAGTTCAATGGTAATTTGAGCACCTTGTTCGATGCTTCTTGAACGGCTAAAAATTTACTCGTAGGTCAGTTAGAAGCGCTCATGTCTTCCAGACTAGTCCATGCGATGAAGTATTGCTGCATATGAAGTTAAATTGAAAGTCTTTTTGAATTGCATGGTAGGTCATTGGCAGTTAACAAACATCAGTACATCAGTTTATTAATTTACAAACTGCACGAGGTGTCCGCTCGTCCGTGAAGAGAGGAAGTCTCGCAACGGCGGTCAAAGTGAATCATGCGTCAATTTCCTGTTCGAAGCCGTTAGCCATCTCCGGTCAGGACTTTACCTTTGTTCTTGTATTTCCAAACAAAAATAAGGAGCGAGGACACTAAATAACGCTCAACAAAATTTGTGCTCTCAAATTATTGTACAATTAGTGGAAAACTTGGGAGCACTCAGTCAACTCATCAGAAGCGTCTTCAAAATGTTGTTTTGTAGACAGTCATTTAAAAATGACCAACTTTCATATTCCCAGTGTCTGTACCAGGTATTAATATATTAAAAGACTAAAAGTAACTGGCATTATCACAATATAAATTATAATGTGAATACACATGTTTTCTTCTATCCATTAGAGTCATTTTCAATTTCAAACAATTTACTTTGAGGTTTTAAAATTGAACTGATGAATGTTTCGTGCTCTGAGTTTCTGCAATATTTTCAATGATGATAGGAGTTAACTTTTTATCTAATTTTAATAATTCGAAAGTTAAAATGAAACAAATTAGTTTGTTATCACATATCACTAAGAATAATTAGAATAAAAAATGCACTGCTTCAGTACACTTTACAACATACGTATTTACTTTCTGTAGCCTGCATATCTTTAATATAATGTAAATTTTAATGTATGGTACGAATCCTTTCATAAAACTGTGCATATATTTATAGCGATTATATCATCAATATATATGAAAGTATGATTGATGTAAAAATAACTAATCGTTTAGCAAAAGAGGGAAACCTACTCAAATCTAGTTCATCAAGGGATTTTATAGACAACGCTATCATATCTACAGTGTTCATATAACACTTGCGCTCGGATAATGACAATCTGCTAACGGTGTTTGGAGTAACGTACATACAGGAACAGGTATTGCGCGCGTTGCCTCAACAGATAAAAAGGTGACACAAGAAGCGTAATTGACCTGAACTGAAAGACTTGAGCGACCTCGAGAACTGCAAATGAGCTTTTTAGTCGTTGAAGGGCATGCCAAAGACTTTTTAATTAACGGGGCTTCGTAGCCTCATGCAAGACCTGATGGACTGTCAGGACAACACTTAATTTTTAATTTCCCTGCAAAGCAAAACATACTTAATCAGTGTCTTTTAAATGAAATGAGGCAACTTTAACAATAGTTAAGTTCTTGTCGTGGAATTAGATAGTTGCTGTTGCAGCCACTGATTTTTTTATTCTAGTTGTTCTGTCAATCTTTCTAATTACAGTGCGTGCCACAATCTGTCAAATATTTGTCACGAAATATTTCCTTGGTATAACCAAGCCTATTTGAGAACGTATTCTTTTATCTTTCTTAAGCTTTTGATTGACCTGAAATAGAAATTGAACATTTGTAGGGTACGGACTTGATGGGCAAATTAGATCCTTATTCTCTCTTTCAGGCTCCGATTCCCATTCAAATGAGAATCGGGATTAATTTTGTCGAGGATTTGGTAATGTGTACTAGATTTATTTCAATTAATTTAAACTCATTATTCAGGCAGGTTTTAACTTAGATACTGCATTGAAGACGTGTAGTTGCTTACAGTAAAATGTGACACCAGCATGTACATTGTACACGAACATGTCTTCAAGTCGAACTATACGCTGGTGCGCATTCCCAATCGGAATGCGCATTCCCAATCGGAATTCGGATTTGGAATGTAGGAATTTGTCTTTATAATGCAGCCTGTTTTCAGTTGTATCAAACTCCCACGTATCGTCATAATAATTAATTACAGGGAATAAATACTTGTCTCCTGCACTTTCTGCAGTACTCTTTGACCTACACCTGGGCCATTAAACAATTGGAGTTTTGGAAATTGCACGTTAATTGCTTGTTTCTGGCTCACGAAACAAGTCCATTCCGAAAGTATTTTAAATTTTTGTTTCTGGTTCATTGAATTTTAAAGAAAAATTTAAGAAATGCATGTAAAAAGTTTGTGATTACTTGGCTTGGGATTATGCAGATTTGCGTCAGATATTTAGTATAGTTTGGAGTCCCTTCTCATGAAAGGTAGAACAAGATGAACCATAAAAAACAAGGGAAAACTTGAAGCAAGATGGGGACTGCAGCATTAATTATCTAATTTCACATAAATTAATGAAAAAGTTACTTCAGTGCCATAAAGGAACTAGAAAAAATCCTTAATCTTTGCATCTATACAAACGTAAAATTTACAGTTATGAAAACATTTCTGTTTTGCATCTTATCAATGAAAATTCATCCCCTATACTCCAACCCAACACATCAGTATCTCATTTACTAGGCAAGTGCGTTCATGGTGAATGTTATTTTAGGAGTATTTTTTCTTCAGGTACTCGTAAACAATTCGACTTCAGACACTGCGAACTGCGCATTTGTTCGAAGTCTCTACGCATTAACAGCTCTTCTTTACTCGAGCGAAGGTGGACATATCTTCTTCGAAATTTCATGCTATATTCATACCCACTTTATTCTTTTAAAAGTTGAGATGAATAAAACTTACTATATCTTGATGAATTTAAAATTCAGCCAAAAGATTTATATATTAGAACACAACTGCCATCCTTTTAGAGATACATGAAGATTGCATTGAATTGGTCAACATTCATTGAGGTGAACAATACGGGATTTGTTTCATTCCCTCATAAATTTCTATCTCGATAAATTTGTGGTTGTTGAGTACGCCGCTACTGTACCCGGGCGTAACAGCAGTTGCGCTGATGAGCAAACCAGACGAGAGCAATTCTGGGGTTCTGAAGATGTGGTTACCCGCAGTTTCATAAAGGTCGTTTTGCGAGGCACTTGCCCTCTCGCAACATCTCTCCTGATCGAAGACCGAGGGTAAAGCCATCAAAGTGTACTGCGAAAACTTATACTCTTGAAGTGAAGGGCATCTCATGTTTCGTCCTTATATTTTACTGCAGTTCATGCGTCATAAATGAATTCAGATACAATAGCTTAGTGAACGAATAATGGTGGGCTTGAATTCATGAATGATAAAACTCAAGTCTTATCTGAATTTCACTACGGCGAATAATTTTTTGTGTTTCTTTTTTTGGGTATTTTTCTACGTTACAAAGTTAATCGAACTCTGAGCATACTTCTATAAGACGAGTCACTGCAGATCGGCAACAAAAGACTCATCTACCAAGAGACTTAGTCTATTAATAGTTTAAAATTATCGTCGTGCAGTATTTTCGTGAATTCTTTCGACATTCCATAAATAATGTCTCCGATTTTTTCGGGCTTAATTGCTATTAGTAATAAACGACTATTTTCTGAGAAAATATTGTGTCTCAAATCTACTTGAAACTCCTAGACACTCAGAGAAAAAAAAAGACCGAGATTTTGATATGAGAGCGCGTAAAGTGTTTCTTCAAAATTAAATGTTTTCTTAAAAAAGTCGAGCAAATACTACAGCGTAAAGATTGAGTGCCAGGTTTATTGGACAAGGTTGTAGAGTTTCATATTTACTTATAATAAAAATTGTGAGGTTATATATTTGTGACACCTATGCATTAAGTGGTGGGTGTCACCTTTATGGCAAAATCCGCACTTGTGAGTTCAAAAAGAATATTTACTTTCAAAATTTGATGGTAATGTATTTCCAACGACACCTGTCGGAACAACAACGCAACTTGGCAAAAATATCTTGACTAGGTAGTCTTCTTCATGAGTCTTGCAGGTTTGGTGATAGGTGAAATTCATCAATTAGTCAGGCTATGAAGTGAACTTTGCGTTTCAAGTAAACCTGACAGTATGATATTCCTGCGTGTGCTGGGTGTGTGCCTGGCTGTGATGGTGGACGCCCAGAAGACTCGCGGACAGGACCTTCAGCAGGACGCGCAACAGGTTGTACGTTGTGCCACGTGCACGTATATTGACTTGCATTGTGTCTGAGCTTACGTAATCTAAACGTGGATGTAATGAAATTGATTTATTGCTTATTCAAACGTACGTGGGTCTCCTGACAGCATGTGTTATTTATAAGAATTACTTTTTTAATTTAGAGACATTGTAAATATTAAACTTATTCAAAAATAGTACAGTTTCACAGCTGAAACAGCAAAAAAGTATTTTATCACAAGTAATGTTTTGAGTTTGTTGCTACGTTTCACAAGTTCAAATCCCATTTTTATTACCGTAAATTACAGTTGAAGAATCGGAATTTCAGCCAATTTAAGGCGTTGCAGCAGCACAAATGGCAGAGTAAGTGCTTCTAAGTTGACTAAGATTAACTTGTGAACTTGTAAAAATCAAGCCCCAAGAAAAGTTCTTGAACTTGTATTGCTATTCCTTCAGCTGGGAATAGCATCGGTATTTGAAAGAGAGACCGACTGTTGTAGCTGATTTAATTTTTTAATAAGAATGCAGTATGCATTTGTGAATTTGTATTTTTTAGTTTTAAAGCATAACCATTGAAAGCATTTACGATTTTTCCCCCTTTGTTTTGTCGAGACGAAAATTCTTACACTTCGCATCAGCTTTGGTTGCTTCTGTCTGATAGCATTTGTACTTAGATTTTTTGTTTGTGGTAAAAATTAACACTTGAAAAACACTCAATATTTCTTCACTCGAAACAATACTATTCTTGATCCTCTTACTCAAAAATTATGTTTATTCTATATCAATGCACTAAATAAATGCTGGAGAACCATGAATTCCAGAATAATAACGCAGTTTACTTCGTGCCCCGGCTGATCGACAGTGGCCGCCCTTCTAATTAGGATCTTGCACCTGAAAGCAGCAAATTTGGAGCGAGGCCCCCACTCAAACCTGTCAAAAAATTCATGCACAGCATTTAAAACTGTAAAACCAATCATATGCTTCTTTTTTTACATAGATATTGATGAGGTAACCTGATGAATGGAAATTTGATTTTTTAACTGGGTAATTTAAATTCCCAGATCAATCACTGCGAGGTGAAATTAATCCGCGGCCTGTTTTAGAATATGCTGTTCTCATTTGACTCACGGAATATAATATTACAAATTTAAATATTAAATTATTTCATGCACACCAATATCTGATCAGTTCAGTGTAGGTTTATGTAGGATAATGTTTAAGGCTAAACAAAATTGCATGTACTCTACACCTCACAATGATGTTTCCATACATGATGCCTTGAAGTCACTGCCTTGAAGTCACTGAACTTATTCAGGCCAGCAAACAGCGATACTTCAAATTTTTCTTTACAGTACTCTCAAGTAATAATCAGATTGATGCCTGGATAGTAGAATAGAAAATGTTTAAATTGTTTATATTGTAGAAGTTATTCAAAGATTGTCCTCACCTTATGCTTTATGCTTAGTTTGGAGTTCAGCGCGCTGCCGAACTTCTACGTTCGTGTTGACGGCGCATCTTTTGCTCCACGATGTTCTTATTTTACTTCATCGAGTGTACGAGCTCAACATAGTCAAAGCGTGAAGTGACATGCGTTTTCATTTGTCTCACAGATGACACCTCACCAAGCTAACACGGACTCCGACGCCATCTTCACACTCCACACAGTTCAGCGTAATGCTGTGAGTACCAAATGTTCTTTACCATTGTTCTTTACATGTTACCCAGACAGGATATTCGTCAAACAAGACATGTAACTGAAAATTGTTTGCTTGCAATCAAGCCGCTTGCACACAAGTAATACAACTTTCTCATGATTTTAAGGATACATATGTACATTAGATTCATTGATGATACTTCATGAGTACGTGTAAAATTATCGTGAATTGTTTCTGCTAACTGTGAATTTTATAAATCAGGCTTCGTACATCTCTGTTGAAAATTGTTATTGGTACCGGAAAGCCCACTGATTAATATTTGTCTTCATGAGGCAATTTTTTCTGAGCAGGATTTTACTCCCATGATTGGACCGCCAATAACGAGCAGCAATGGAAGAGTTTACTCAGAGAGTGACCAGTCATCGATAAACCCAGAACCTGAACCAGCTTCCAGTTACAGCAGAGATGCACTTCGTGAAGAACTTGCGTCGAGGAGTAGTTACTCCGGTGACGTGCGTAGAAGCAGCGCATCGTCGCGAGTTGCTTCCAGTGGCTTGTCAGGAAGTCCTCGTAACAGAGGACTGCTCTATCGAAACAGGGGCGATAATGCAGGACGAGCCGCACAAGGATCAGAATCATTAGATGAAAGTATTGGTACCTCGAATAGTAATCAAACACCTGGCGACGCTGAGAGATCTGTAGGTGTTGATGCTGGAAGAGGAGAGTCTTCAATCTCCGAGTACAGTTCCGTGGGCTCAGCGAGAGATGAAAGTTCTGGCAGAACAAGTGCCTACCGTCGTGCGGGAGGTGCACGAGCAAGCGATGCGGAAGAAACAGGCAGAGTGGGAGGCTCTTGGGGCGATATCCCAAGAAGTAGAGTCGAAGAGCGTCAAAGGTTGGACGGCATAACGGTTTTACTACAGAGAGTTGGAGACAGGCTCTTGGCCATAGAGGCTGCTCAAACTCAGAGGGCGGAAAGAATAGACTCCATCAACTACAGGTAATCTTCATTCTCTTTCAGATCTTCTTCTTTTCAATGATGTGAAATATCCTTCTTAAAATTGTTTTTGGAGGACTCATGGGATTCAAATTCAAATTTCTAAACCTGAAAGAGTCTTTCGTCTTATTACGAAAAGGAAATGATGTTTGTAATTTAATTTAACTAAACTTGAGACAGCCTTTATAGTTCGTGGTTGATGACTTTCATGAATTTTTTCTACAGAATCACTCGTCTTGAGGTCTCTGGTGAAGAACAAAAATCGGCCATAAACGAACTGTCAGCAACCGTGAGACACCGGCTTCAAACATCAGATTTCGAGCTCGAGAAGATCAGAGACGGCCTGGATGAGCTCAGGTCTTCTTTGGTGGCGATCGCAGCCCAGAACACCAAAATCCAGGCGTTCCTGGAAGCGCAAAGAGCTGTTGGTAAGTGAAACGTGATTTATTTTCTCCAATGTACATGAATTAGTATTGGAAGACACATCATTGAATCTAATTTGATTATGAATACGGGATTTTCATAGTGTAGAATATATTCTTCCGCATCATTTAACAAAGGAAATCATCACGGAATACCAATTTTTAGCTCAAATATTTTGTTTCACGCACTTAACCATTGTATAAACGCTCAGAAATACTTGAAAGAAAATCATAAGAAAAGCACGTTCAGCTCAATTAACCAAAACGTTCGATACTATTCAACAATTGTCATACATTAGACTCCGCATTTTCTGCTCGCTTAAGAGCAAATTTGTTTGTTTCATATATTCAGCAATGAATATATTCATAGTACAGCAGATTTACCCAATTTTTTTCTTAAATTCAACTTGGTTAACATTTCTTCATACCTCGCGCCAAATATTACAGTTCTATCGTTTCAAAATTAGATCATAGTAAGTTTAGAACATCTTTACTAATCTAAAATCGTATAATGCATGCAATAACAGTGGAAAAACTGTGTAGTACTATCAACCCTTGAGTTTGTATTGTTTTCCCATTTGTAAATAATAAAGGATCAGCGATTTATAAATTATTTATGATAATAAATCAGCGATTTATTATCTATAAACATTATAAAATCAGTGTACTTCGTGGTTGTTTGAACTGTTTTCCCTCTCAAAATTTCCTTGTGAACGTCGCTCTCTCCTCTCTACAGAATCCTTAGTCTACTGTTCCCCATGTACACGATCGATTTATAACGTACTTCTACATTGCTATAAGAAACGCTTCACTTCACTATTTCCGTTAATTTCATCACTCGTGGAATTTGGATAGAAGTTTTTCTCGGCCCGTGACAGATGCCGCTACCGCAGCATCTTCCGAGGGCGGCACAGGCGCGGGGCAGGCAGCGCGCCTCAAGTCTGTGGTGTCTGCTGTCCACGGTGTCCGCAACATCAACCTGCAGATGGCGCGTCAGCTGGATCTCTTGTCTCAGAACGCCACAATCTGGAGCAACATATCGAAGTACGTTGGTGCGAGTAAGCATATTGTACGACCATGTTTTCTTGTGTGATGTCTTTTCCCTGCAAGACATTCCGAAGAGGAGACCGACCTCAAAAGCGTTCTTCATCAGTATTAACAGTATTTGTAAACGTTAACTTAGAATAAGGAAATCAAGGAAATTCGTTTCCGTGATTTTTGTCACAATCTTTTGTTCAATCATTGACATGGCTGCTGAAATGCCTTTGTCTGTATAACAACTAAGAATCTTTATGTTTATAAATTTTAAACCCAATGGGATTAGTTTTATCATTTAACTTCTCTAGAAATAAACTGTTTCTATTTCTTTTTTATAAGAGATACTTTGTACTAAGCAAAGCAACCAGCGGTTTCGAATCCGTTTTAAGTAGTACCAAATTTTCCAATCCATTCTGTATTTTTTCTAACTTATTGACTTAGCTACACGGTTTCACTTTATAGCGCAAAGTACCATTGATATTATATAATGAGACCAATGTGGGCCCAGTGCTCTAAAGAAACATGAGCGAGAAGTTCTGCATTGACTCACCGGCTGATGCTGACGACATGTAATGATTTCGACGATGACATGTTCGAATTACTAAGGCGCACTTGGGCCTCTCCAGAAACAGGACTTGACCGCGAAATAGCATCGCCAGTACGACGATGCATTAACCCATGCATTTTTCTTTCTTCATTTCATTTCCCATCGGTGGTTTCTTCTTCATTAACGCATTCTATAATAAACTTCAATTGCATTGAAAAATGCGATAAAAATAACTTTGATACGAACTTTGATAATAATTTTATTCAATAAATAGATTCCACAGCATTATCGTTGTCAATTTTTATGATCATCTATAAATATGATTATAATTTATTATAACTCCTTTTCAAAACGAGATTGAAAACTCATTGATATGTTTCAACTGGTGTTTTTTTATGAATTTCATTTTGCCAAGCTTAGAGCAACAATTATGTAAAATGTTTCAGTGCTTTCATCGGTCTCGCAAGGCAGGTTTCAGTTATTCCCGTTATTAGAGGGGCTTCGGTATATAGTTAGCTAAAGCGACTGGATTCAAACTCAAAAATTCACAGCAAAAACTTTTTAAATTTTCTAGGCAATGCCAGTCCGGCGTTTCTCCTCGTCGGGAAAAGTGAAAATTTTTCCTAAATTCTTTAATCGACCCCACCCAGATAGGCATCTAAAATAGGTATCCGCTTACTGGGAGTAACCGTCATTCAGTCTTAGCATCAATCATATGATCTTTGAAAAACCAACGTACTTATGAAGTGTCCCAACTAGATTAGATTGAAACATCTTTTAATTACTTCAAATCATCCTGAAGTACCTAATGAAGTCTTTAGTAAATGCCTATTTCAGAGCCTCAGTTCTCAATTTGAACATATCCTATACTTTACATTTATAAAACTACTCAACTATTAGGAAAAATTCATTCCGATTCAAACGTTTCCACGTGTTTTTACTTATTTTAGTCTTTTATTCTTGTTGAAACCGTACAGTATTCAAAGAAACAGGCTTAGCTCCTTACAAAATTAAAAGAAATGTCAATTTCTTAGTTTGATTCTGATTGGACGAGTAATGCGTTTCTCCGGTCGCTAGCTCTATCGAGAGGCTGAGCGAGAGCGCGGTGTCGAAGCAGCTGCTGAGGAGCAGCCTGGCGGACCTGCGCAGCCGACCCCCTCAAGTCCCCGTCGTCATGTCCTCCTTCGTCAGCCCGAGGAACCAGCAGCAGCTCAGTAATGCTTATTGTCAGATTAGAGGCACTGAGTTGCTCACTTTCGGTAGCTAGACTTGAAAAAGTTGTCTCTTCAACCCTCAGATATACCGTAGTTTTTACATAATAACTTTAGTCATACTTTCTCACAAAATTGACTGAGGAAAACGATGTCGTATAATGTGAAGTCTTCGTGCGGTTAGCAATCTATTTAGTATGGGCATGCTGTGAATACACACAAGGGATTTGTCACACATACGGTGGACAGTTGCCATTCATACCAATTTATATGAAGATAAATTCAAAACGCTCGTTTGAGAAAAAACGGCCGGTGATTGAATCAAGAAATTTTATTATAAAAAGAAGGCGTCTAGAGGAAAAGGAAGCAAATTAATTTGTAATGTTAAATTAAAAGCAATTTTTAGTCAATTTCATCGTTCAGATGTCCTCATTAGTGCAACCTTGGAAGAATAAACGTACGAAGCAACGCGTGTAATTTTCTAAAAATAAATACTTGAATCAATACCGAAAATTAAATCCATAATTCCACCAAAAAATGCAGGATTCTAAATTCATGATTTGGAAAGCAAAATTTATTTCTATATTACTACATCATAAATACAAGTAATTCTTCGTTTGAAAGAAAACCCCACCCACGGTTTGAAAAAATGAAATATGAGGGAATCATTCAATCTTCATCTAATCGTAGTTTAAGTTTACCTTCCTCAATTTTTGAAGTCTTAAAGTCAATGTACTCATAGCATAATAGGTCATCTAATTCTTCGTATTAATTTTACCCAATTCTTTGTCCGCTGCTGCTGCGCTACGCAGGAGAACCAGTGGACTGCTACGAGGTGCAGGAGAGAGCTAAGAAGTCGTCGTCGACAGCCGCCACATCTGGTGTGTACCGAATACAGCCTCGCGACTCGCACACGCCCTTCTTCGCCTACTGCGACCTCGAGACCGAAGGAGGGGGATGGACGGTCAGTTGGTCTTTTTAGCACCTTCTACGCACTCATTTGAAGGCTCTATAAACTGAGCGCTTTTTGCGCAGGTGTCATAAATTGAAAATTTGCTATTGCGCTTCTGAATTTATGACATCAATGACTCTGCTCATTCGGTGGACCCTTCCGCAGTCTTAGTGCAAGTAAGGATAAACGAGCTAAAAGTTATTATAATCAACATGAACGCTTCTGGTAAAATTCCGTCATGAGCCGAGCACAAATCTGAAGAAAATTATAAATTTTGGGGAATTTAACATGCGCAGCAACAACGAAATTTAGTATTCTTGTAGCAAACATAATTAAAAGGAATTTTAGAATGCTGCAACACAAAGATATTTTGAGGATGTGATTTCTAACAATTGTTGAAGGGTCTCACTCGCAAACTTTTTATAAACGTTCAGAACTTCCGGTAGTTTAGTTATGTTTTTTGTTTCTAACAGGAAATTCTACAGGCGCGAAAAAGACCTTGGTATGCGTTTACCTCTTAGTCCAATCTTCGTAAATTTTTCCATGTGTTTCTTCGAAACTAAATTGCTCACCAACTGTCCTCATGCATTGATGACACATTTTGATTATTTCGATCTAACAATACACCTTTATTCCCTCAACAGCTCAATAGTCTTCATCCTAATATTAGACAGTTTTGCGCATCTTTTTTCAAGTTAATTTCTATCAGAACATTACTTTATCGGGATCATAGTATTTGTTTTAATCACAATTTATTTCACGGTGAATAATGTTTTTGAAAACCGTTTCCGTAAAAATTGTTCTCCTTCGTTTCTTTTCGAAATACAAGTACTCGAATTTTTTATCCAGGAAATGCTGTTCTTCTATACCTTCTCTTTAATTTCACTATCTATTTCTCCGATCTATGTATTTGCCACATCCATATTTTGGAATATTCTCAGAAAAATTAGGTTTGGATTTACTGAAGCCGCTCTAGCATTGCTATAAGTTTACTTTAAACTTAATTTCAAACTTTCCTGAGCCTTAAATTTCATAAAGTTCAGATTAATGAACATACTCTAGTTCATTTTCAAAACCATGCCCTCCCTATGAAATTAGCAGAGTTCAAATACTTTCATAGCATTTTTAGGTTCTATGTATTTTTTATGCATTTCTATCTAACATTTTTATTTTTCGTCCTTTGTTGTGTAAATCAAATTTTCATATTGTTCTATTTGTTTTAGATTTGTACTTGACATCGATGACTGTGTTTTCATTCGTAGTTAGGTTTGAGGTTCGTAGTTATTCATAACAAAATATTGTAGGAGTTTTGCACACAAACAAGTGACCATCGGATGTGACTTGAACAGTTGACGCGAGTTACATTATCAAAATTTAAAAATGATTCAGACGTTTCTGGACAAAAGTTTAGCATCAAAGAAGAGCACAGTGGTAAATAATTTTTTTATATATAATATGGCAAACATTTTTTCCTCAGGCGAGGCTCAATGCTTGAAATTTTGAAATCCATTAACTTGTTTGCTTCATGTTTGTACTTTTTGCGTCAAATTTAGTTTAAGGTGTCCACCAAAATAAACTGTGTATAATTTATTAAACATCGGAAACTTTGATGAATCTTCTTGGCAGGTCCTCCAACGGCGCTCTGACGGATCAGTGGACTTCCTGAGGGAATGGATAGACTACAAGTACGGTTTTGGCAACCTTGCAGGCGAATTTTGGCTCGGCAACGAAAACATCCATCTTCTCACGACACAGCATGTAAGGAAGTGCAATTACGAAGCTACAATATTGTTTAGAAATCCAGTTCCTATGTGTGATCTCGCATGCGAATGTTTAACCTTCGTGTGCTGTGACAATAATTGTTCATTTAAACAATTCACTTACCACGGAAAATAAATTAATAGAAACATTCTTTTCAATGGATAGGATGAAATATGGCTATTTGTGAGCCCGAGTTGGTTGAGTGACTTCTAAAGAATCCCACAGGAACGTTTTTTCTAATGTAAGTAATTTTATTCAATCCATAGCACGTATCCAAAACATACACAAGACTGATTCAAGTGAATGAACAATGTTTAATATGACAATGGTGTGTAAAAAATTCAAGCAATGACTTCAAATTCTAAAAATTGAATTAAGATTAGTTTCATTTTAGAAAATTTGGCTTATTTCGATTTATTTAGTTAACAGGAGACCTATTTGTTAAATTTAAAAAAACCTATCACAGTAGATAAAATCCAAGCTTCTTAGGGATTAACCAAGATTTTTCTTCACAGATATTAGAAAATATTGAGCTTCGAACATAAATTCCATTGAAGTTTAATCTCTACTAAAATCGGAATTTGGCATTCTAAGGGAAAACTAATTTATTGAGGTTTTAGTAAAATGATCACGATAGCCAGTTTGAGCAGATACTAACAGTTTGAAATATTTATCGACATCATTTTTTAAAGCAACTTAGGTAAAACTACGTAAGGAAAAATTATAGAAAATTAAAAGCCTCGGTATATCTAAGTCTTTAAATGAATTTGCACAGGTATAGTATTCCAAGTTTATTATCGGTCTAACCGCTACAGCATTCTCTCCACACTCTTTTGTAGTGTGGAGAGAATCTTCGTATTTAGATTAGTCAGTCCCATGTCATGCTTCTATTCAGTTGATAAATATTGACGGACTAACGTCCTGAAATATTTTTTAACTTTAACTGTATTTTAGTCGTAAAATTGTGCACTTTATTTAAAATTCCAATTAAACTGAAGAGTTTTGTCCCTAAATGCGAGATATGTCATAGAAAATAAGATTTTTATCGATAATAATTCCAAAAAATTAGAAAGAATTAGTTTCCTTAATCTATCTATCACGGATTTTGATAAGCTGTAGAGATGCATTTTACTTATATGAGGCTTGAATATATTTAGTTTTATCAATTGATGTAGATTTTACTTACTTTCGTTGAAATGAGACTTTTTCTAGTTCACTGTTTATTCTATTTGCCTTTGTATCATATTTTTTTTTAGGAAATTTCCAGAAAGAATAACATCATAGGTAAACAAGATAAATTTAAAAAAATAAAGTTAATTCAGCCGTTTCATTGATGAATATCAAAAATTGCCGCTGCCCCAAAACCGACGCTTTGAGCTCCATGGCTTGTGCAAGGTAGACCCTGCTTGAGAGCCTCCAATTAATAACAACGTATTATTTAAAATTCGTCACAATTCATTTAAACTGAGTACAAGAAACTCGTCTTATGCAATCTTTTCACTAGATCTTTGAAAGTTAATAATGTTATTAAACTCTATTAAAACAGCGTAGACACAATTCGTTAGATTTAATTTCTCCCTTTCATTTTTTCTAATTGAATTTTTTCTATTTTTACACCGTAAATTAGGTCACAGAGCTGCGCATTCAGCTGGAGGACTTTAACCAAGAAGCCGCCCTCGCTCGTTACTCCGCCTTCGCCATCGGCAGCGAGGAAGAAGGTTATGCTCTCAAGCTCCTGGGCCACTACTCTGGAGATGCAGGTACTGGGATCCTATAACAGTTCGAAAGTACTGCATTGAGAGCAGCCAGAGCGATCATTTCAATCAGCATTTCGGGCTTAGCCTAAAAAAAATGAACTCCAGTAGCGCTGTAATCAAAACCATAGAAAAGCATTGTGAATCGTATGTGACTCATAACCTTCATCTGATATTCATGAAACAGTTTCTTCGCTGATACAAGACCGTACAGCAATGATTGGTGTGAAAATGATCCTGCATGAGCTATTTCATAGCGGATTAAATTTTGTGAATTAGTTAGACGAAGTCAAATCAAGAATTCAGTGACAAATTTGTGCATGTATTTTTGCATTGCGCAAAAGGAGATTCATTGAGCTACCACGTCGGCCAGCGATGGAGCACCATCGACTCCGACAGTGATGCCTGGCCTGAGCAGAACTGCGCAAGGAACCACAGAGGGGCTTGGTGGTACCGAGCCTGTGATACCAGGTAACCGCTGGGGTTGGCTTACTGTTTTATTGAATTTCTATACGCTTGTGACGTCATTTGGGTATTTGAGGAGATGTAAGTAAATAGAGTTCTTGAAACTTTTCAAATTGATGATCCTTGGATCAATCTTTAAGAACTCGAGTATTGTAAGTAATTTTTGTACGCTTGTTCGGACAGTACATCAGTGTAAGGGTTTTAAACTACTTTATAAATAAATTCAAAACTTTTTAAACTAATGCACAGTGTATCGAACCTTGAGAACCGTAGTTTGCATCAAAAATTCGATTTTTTGCCTGCCGATGTAAGACTTCAATTTCTTACAAAGAAGGTTCCCTATTAACTACATTTAAATTTATTTTTAAACATATGGCAGGTGCTTCAAAAATGTACTCATAAATTGAAAATTTCCTGAAAGTAACGAGACGACGCTGCGGCCTTCAAACGAAATGATCCAACTTAATGTCTTTATCGTGTATCTCTATTTCTTTCACTCTACACTTCGACTTCTAATGGAATTCCGATACTACACCTTTTACACATCAAATTAATCCTAGTCAAGTTCAAAATAACCCAAGTCAAGTTCAAATTAATCCCAGTCAAGTTCAAATTAATCCCAGTCAAGTTCAAATTAAACAAGTCAAGTTCAAATTAAACAAGTCAAGTTCAAATTAATCCAAGTCAAGTTCAAATTAATCCAAGTCATGATCAAAGTAATCCAAGTCAAGTTTAAATTAATCCAACCCTAAGTTGAGTTAAAAATTGATATAATCACTCGTTAATTTGAGCGTTCTTGTATTATATATGTATCGATTGGATGTGATGAGCTTGACAATCGTTTTTCCTTTCAGCGAGAAATACATTAAATTTCCGACATGTTGCAATCTAAAGACAAGCTGTCGTAAAATGTGCTAAGTATCCAGTATCAGGAGGCTGAGTGTGATTCAGATCTTTGAGCGGCGTAAAAGATACAAGTCAATTATAAAAACTTCGTATTATACTACTCATTAAAGTTGTTTTAAATTCTACATTAATGGCAATATGCATCCATTCAAACATTTATTTTCAAAGGGAAATTTTAAATAACCAACCCATAGTAGTATCGAGGATTTATTTACACTCATATAGAGATTTATATGCGTGAAATTCCACTTTGTGATATATATGACATTACATATACATGCATATCATTTCTTTTAAACATTAAATCTACATATCGTCCACTGGTAATCTTATGTAGTTGCATGCATATGCAACAACACGCGCCATGCACTCTAGTTTCTCGTTGTCATTGAAGAAAAACGAAGACAACTTAACAATACTTTCTATCATCATTTTTCTTTGTGTATAAAATCAGGCTGTCGTTCATACTTCTTCCATCTTCGAACATGACCAACAGGTTTTTATTTCAGCAATTTGAACGGCCAGTATCTTCACGGTCCCGTGCCGCAAGATCACGAATACCGCGGGACTTACTGGTATGACTTTCGCGGTCCCCAGTATTCTCTGTGGCGGACGAGCATCATGATCCGACGCGGCGGTCAGGTTAGAACACCCGTAGCTGGGGTCACCACCACCACCACTACTCCTGCACCACCTTCTACTCCACCGCCAACAGAAGAGATAACTGAGAAGCCCGCGGAGCTGGATTATGATGAAAGGTGGGAATTTAACTGGCATTCATATGATAGTTAACTATAGTGATCACAAAATTATTGGTAGACAGATGAATAAAGAGAAAACAGATACATCTTCAGTTTATTAGATTCTCAATTTATCTTTTCAATTTCCTAAATAGTAATGTATTTCCAATTAAGAAATCAATACAAAATGAATATCAGAGAAGGTAACATTAAATTACTTGGAATAGGTGCCTCAGCACTTGTTTCTCGAGCATCACGAATGTTGTTATTTTCAGGGATGCAGAAATGGATCGCTACCGACAGGAGCAGCAGCATTGGCTTGATCAGCAACAGTGGCAGTAAAAGATAGGCTTGAACATCAACAGTGGCAATATAAGATGCGCTTGAAGAGCTGCAGTGGCAATAAAAAAAACATTTGAATGGCATCAGTTGAATTGGGTTTAAAAATTAGCAGATGGAAGAGCAGCTGAGTTTTAGGGAACAACAAATGGAATTACAGTCGAAGATTAAAATCAGATACAATATACCAGGTATAATGGTTGTCTAAGTTTGAAAACTAGTGTAGAATAAACGCCTTAACTGTCGTCGTTAAGAGCAACGCTAAAATAACGCTATTTCTGGATGAAATTTAAAATAACGTGGGAATATCACATTACTCAATGAAGCAATTCATGGAATCATCATTTTAAAGTTATAAATATTTTTCTTCCGAAATTCACAACACAATTAGAATGAAATGGAAATATAATTCTCCATTATCAGTGTTTGCATGAGTTTCAGTTATCGACTTGGAAGTAAGTGTAAGCAATTATCCTTCTACACACATGACAATTGCAGTGAGTTGTAAGATACTGGGAAGTTAAATAATAAAATTAATGTTGAAACTGTTGGATTTGGTGATGCACTGACATCTTTATACCTAGCAGTGGGAAACAAATACTTTGCGCAACAAACCTATTAGATGTAAAGTTTCGATTTACATCATTCACATCAAAGCTAGGGTTCCTCCCATACACGCCTATCACTTTGTTCCCAACAAATGGCTTAAAAAATATTCTTCGTTTAATTTGGCTTCTGCCATTTTAATACCTCGCAACGATTCTCAAAATTTGTTTCCAACTGCTGCTCCAGAATTTAAAGTCGTGGGATGCTCCAAAACAAGCAGTCGTTGGATGCCCCAAAATGTGAAGCCGTGTGATACCCCGAAACTCATTGCCGAGTGATGCTCCAAAATTCGAAACCGTGTAATGCCCCAAAATTCAAGGCTGAGTTTTGGCCCAAAATTCGAAGCCATGTGAAACCGTAAAATTGGTGGCCGTATGATGCCCACTCGCATCAATAGACCATTGGAATCTTAAATGCACCCACCGTATTTCACAACACGTGTTGATTGCTTAACTGTACTTTTACTCGAATGTAGCGACAAATATATTCGAGTCCTACTCAACTTTGCTCATCATTTGGGATTACTCTCTTATTAAATGATCATTTCGATGACATGTTTTTCTTGACCCATATTCTTCATGCGGGCAGGTTTTCCTGGGGAATAAATGATATGAATAGAGTTTATTTTTACTTGATATTGATTCTGTTCGTAATGTTCGTAACAAATCCGGAAAAAAGCTATAAGAAAAGAAAACAGAATCATACTTCAAATAACACCAATTTTTGCTTTTAAAAATTATTTTTGATTTTCACAAAATTGTGAAAATCGAGCAAGATTTTGATCTACAAATGAGATGGCTTTTCCTTCTAGCATGCTGACTTTTAGTTTTCAAGCAAGTGAGAAACTAACAAGCTTTTGCTAATATCAATACCAGTCTTTACTTTCACGGCGTGATCACGACATCTAACCACCACAAAACACGGCATGCGCTCAGGTGACGGTAGGACATTTTCTAGCAGCCGCTCCTATTTGCTCTGCTTGGGAGCTTTCGTGCCTCGTGGGTGTCATTTGTGACAGAGTCATCAGGTAATGTTGAACGTCAAATGTAAATATTACGATTTATACTAGACTCTGGTGTTCGATGTCTTTCACCAGACGATGCCTCGTCCCACTATAATGGTTTGCAATTCCAGACAAAAGATACCACGTCGCGCTAGAATGGTATACAATCATTGCGAGGAGACGCTGTGTCACGGTAAACTAATACCTAAGTCTTCATAGAATACTACGCTAAATAATTCTACGCTCGCAATTCTTCATATCATTTTATAGATTATTTTATACACGACTCTATATTTTATGCAAAAGAATGTTTACCATAAAAAGATTAACAACTTCCAAGTGATCTCGTTTGAAGTTTAGAAAGAATTTCATTGAATTTGAGTCAATTTTTATTCACATCAACGCTCCTTGAGCTCTTCCGCAATATCTGAAGCCTAAAAGCAAATAAATAGTTTGCTCAGCCGAGAACGTTTTTCTGTTTGAAGGAAATGCGTTCATTTGATTTCAAATTGGATGACAATAACAGCAAAATATTCATGAATACTCACACAATGTAGACGAGAGAGTTCGTACAACTACACACAAACTTCATCACTCTGATTCTTGATTCTTCCCAAATCAGTCACCATTCTACCTGATATTCTGCAAGAATTTTCTGCAAAGTTGAGTAATTTGTACAAATTAACTCACACTTCTATGCCTCCATTGGGTCGAAAATAACAATACCAAATTGATAAGTTAACTTCAACAATAGCTCTTAATCATTGCGCATTCAAATTAATCAAACTTGAGCTGAAATTAATCAAACTCACTCAAATTATTAAACCTCAAATAAATCAATGTAAATTGATTACTAATTCTGAGATGTAAATATTCTACTAGTGATCAATTTCGACTTCAGAGAGTTTAAGACATGAAATTACTGCAAGATCTCATTTGACGTTGAAATTTCCATGGCTCATTTGAAAATTTTCCATTTCTGCAGATGTATAATCTATTTTCGGAAAATTTTGGTTTTACTAGCGCAGCATTTTAACACTTGAGTAACTTGAACACTCCTCAGTGTACAGGATGTCCAATGACTATGTCGTCAGAGGTAAAGTATGTATTTTGATGAAAAATGGCTTCCTTTGATGAAAGATTAGATTGTAATTAGCTTCAGTCTCCCTTATTACAACAAAGGTGTTCCAAAGAGAGGAAAAACAAAGGTACCATTTAGTATGGCATTAAAAGAACTCGGAATCTATGCACAAGGTGTGTTCTTACATAAAATCCTCTACCCAAAGTAATAGTAAGTTGAGAAGTAAGATTCTGATCTCAAACTAAATAAAAGTTGAAGAAGAAAGTAGTAGGCGCTGAAAAACATGACTGCAGTGAACTGGAAAAAAAGATGGCCCTTAACTAACAAATCTCCTATTTCAACAAAAAGAAGACCTACATGACTCTCAGCTCAGGAACTCCCATTTTCCACCTGGGAATGTTAATTCCCAACAGATGTTATAGTTGTCTCCCTATGAGGAGTTTTTTGATACAGCTCCTATGCAAAATTACTATGGTATGGTATTACTAAGAAATCATTGTATCATAATTAACATATATTTCTAATTAATTTTAAATAAAAGACAATAAAAGCTGATGAATAATCGAGAAGCATCTTTTGAAAATAAATGCTCGAGAAACGGATTTTTGCAACCGGCAATGGCACAATCAATTCCTGTCACCAAAAGGACTTTTAGCTCGCCTGAAAACTCCAAATGCTACCGATTTAAATACTAACATTTATCTACCAGTCGTCCTGTCACCGTATTTTGATTTCATGGGATGACACAGCTCTACTGAATTGATACCTGCTCACAATTAAATGAATTTCATTCCATGGTGACATTTTCTGAACGCTTTACATCATTAAATATTCGCTGAGTACAACACTTTTAATTGAAAAATAATGCGGATCGTCCCATGATGAATTTATCAAGCATTAATTGAGTGTGAGTTGATTTACTATCAATTTGAGTTTGATCAATTTGAACTTGAATTTAATGAATTTAACTATGAGTTTAGTTAATTGAACATCAGTCGAATTATTTTTACATCTGAATTTCATTAAGTTATATTTCAGTTACACAAATATGAATTTGAATTTGATTTATTCAAACGAGTTTGATTCACCTGAATTTAAATTTGATTAATATGAATTTGGCTTTGAATAAATTGAACTGTAGTTCATTTATTTGAATTTTGAAAGGAAAACATCAAAAGATGTCAGATTAGTCTTTTTCGTAGGTAAAATTCTCAAGTTTGTTTATCCTCAAACCAAATATTGGCAAATTAACAAATAATTTTAATATCAAGACGATCTGAACGCCCTAATCAGATGAATGCACAGGTTTTATCAATTATTGCACCTCGTCACATATTACTACGATTTATCTCCAAGAACAGTTATAAACTTTAACAAATTTCACTTTTAATAAACCTCAACAATGCGTTAATGAACTTTAACGATGTACTGTACATTCAACGGAATTTCTTTGTGAAAACATTTTCCTACAAGAAACTAACAGCGAAAACCAGCTGGTGCTTTCAAAATTTACCATCGAAAATTAAACAATGACGAAAACAATACTATGCTAGAAACAATGTCGAAAATAGTACCATGCTTGAAAAGAACATTCAAGTAGTTATCGGCACTATAACATATGATCTTTTCACCCATGGTGCTGAGTGGTCGCGAGACCACGCAGTTTCATTGAATTTGTAGATCTTTCAGTTTTTGTCGCAGAGATGCTTTTTGCCCTTCATTTCTTGTAGGTTACCACGGAGATAAAAACCGGCATCTGCTCGACTTTCGTTGGGATGACGTAAGCATAAATGAGAGTGAGTTGCTGCCTTACCTTCACTGTAATCTCGATTTCTATATTTGAGTGTGGTAAAAAGTTGCTCTCTTCGGGCTTCGTGGGCTAAAATCGAATTATGCAGCTAAACGATCGCTGAAATTTCCAATGTATAGTAACTTTCCCTCGCTGTCCTTGTGGCCAGGAGATCGCTTGTGTGCTGACTACATCAAACAAAATTATAGTTAACGAGAAGTAGAAGCGATCAAGCTTAATACACTTTCATAATCAATTATAATGGTTTAAATGCAGTTGAATTAGGAACCTCTCTTTCCATTAGTTATACACATTATATTATTGAGACATTCATAAAAATCTTACTCTCTAGAATTACTTTAATCTTTGCTCGGCTATCCTTATGAGAGGTCGGCAAATGAAAAGGCTTTTAAATATAACTTTATGCAATTCTACCCTCATGCAATCATCTTTGTCTTTAATTTACTTCGTTATTTAGCAGCAAAGTTTGATCGAGGCAGCCACAAACAGAAAAAATGAACCCTCGATAAATTTAAGCGTGTAACGCAATTAAATGAAAGCAAAACTTTAGCGACACTTCAGGAGGGTTCGGTTCAAGTAACAGTACCTAGTATATTCTACTCAAACTTACAATGACTGAACCAAGGAAATTCCTTTTATTTGTTTTTTGTCACATTTTGTTCAATCATAGGTACGGCTATTATGTTACCTTTTACTGCATGTTTACCAACTATAGATACTTAAATTGAGACGCTTACAAACAAGAAAATATTGCACATTTTATGCAGCAACTGTATCGGAAATCAACTGTTTTTCCTTTCATTTCTTTCATCTTCATTATCTTGTGTTTCTCAATCTCTATCTCTCAAATGCACCAGCAATCATCGATTTTTAAATTAAAATAAACTCTTCGTTTCAATGGAAAATAATTTCGTATTTTTTGACAACTACACTCAACATTAGATTGTACTCGTTAGTCAATACCCTCAGTAGATGATAAACAACAAATTAGCTCATCAGCGCGAATGTTTATTTCATTGTTCTGTTCCATATCGCTTGACGTTTTTGTGCGATTAGTGGGACAATCTTTTCTTGTTTCTCAACGTTAAAAATGTTTCTTCCCAGCAATACTTAGGTAAAAAATCGATAACTTTGTTGTGTGGTCAGGTATGTTCTCTCAGATGGAGACACGCTTGTTCCTATGATGCTTGTTGATTTATATGCTCGAAAATCAGTTTCATATTTCTCTCTGAGATTTTTGTGTATTACACATCCGTTCACGATCAAACGACATTTTAGATTAATATGTGATTACCTGTGCGTGTATAGCTAATACTTCTTTTGTAGATATATGCTGAAGTTAATGCAAAAAGCTAAGCCTGGAATTTGCATTCTAACTCTAAACGCAGTTCCTTTTGATCAACTATCAAACTGTTGGTTTTAAACATTTGTCGTTATTTCTTATCAATTTCTAATTAAATTTCTTAATTTTTTATAATTCCTGATCAGTTGTTGTGTAAAATCATTTGATTTGAAATTAAATATGAAAAAAGAAATATAGGACGCACTACTATTTCTACTTTAAAGTTTGAACTGTTTCGGCTCTCGCTCAATTTTAAGTGTCTCACATTCTTTGTCTCTCACCTCTACCGGCAATTAAAAGCAAAAAATCTGTAAATTTTGATGACTTAAAATCATCTGACGGCTTCTAGTTATTTTACATTAGATCTCGAATCAAAAGCGATAGTAAATGATAATTAGCATTACGATATAGGCTTATTATAGCTTGTCTGTCCATTTTACTGCTCTGTTTTCTTGCAGTTTCATTAGGGATTAAAATTTCATACATTTATTGTGCGATGAGGTAGGTTATCTGTGACGGGTACACGTTTGTAGCCCGGTACTCGTTGACATGCGTGTGTGAGAGGTTCACTTCAATTTCCGAGCGGCAGACTTTCTGGGTTTTACATGTATGATGAATTATTTCCACTCACTATACTGTGAACAACAGCTGTGCTAACACAGAACCGCCAGACTCATGTGCTGATGTAAATAATGACTGTCTCACAAGACGTTCTGATCATTGTTCACCGTCTTCCTCTTGTGAACAGCTTTTGTAACTTTTCCAAACTTAGAATTCACTGACGATGAGATCACACTTTTCACGTTTTCTGTCTAGATTTTACTCAACCGTACTTTTAATGGTTTATGTTCATATTAAAGACTTCCATGTTAAAAAATATTCAGAAACCAATTTTGTAATACATTACATTTATCGACTGTATAGAAATAATTTGTTTGTTTTTTCTTTTACTCCACCGTTACCGCCCATACTGGGCCACAAGGAGTGCGTACAACATTCATTCCGCTATTACTTGTGCACGAAATCTCGTCATACTTTCTACACGCATGCGAGATGACTTGAGGGATTGGAGCCCCGAGTCGATGCAGGTGGTGTCTTTAATGAAAGGGAATTTTAGGGAACCACTTTTAAACGGAAATTTCTTTACGGCTAGGAAAAAAAGAAGCAACAAGTTTTTTGAACAATATTTTGAAGATGGATGGAATAGAAGAAAACTGGTGCAATTAAAGAGTACATTAATTCTAAAAAAAATAGGGTCTAGAAATACTGAGACACCATGAATACTTTTTAGATCTATAACCCAGGACTAAATTACGTTATTTATCAATCCGCAGCAACCAAAAACAAACTCACAAAATTTCATGATGAAAATTTTCCGATGTGGATTCTTCCTACCAATCTCAATTTGTGGCTTTTATTTTGATTTCTGTGTATAATAAAGTACATTCTCAAGAGGGCTCTCAAAATATAAATGCTTCGAAAGTTGTTAGTACGTGTACGCTCAGCCGTAACCAGTTAAGAAAAAATGAAGCGTTCATTGAATTGAAATTTCTCTAGCCCACATAAATCTTCAAAAAATTCAACAGCGCAATTTTAGCATGAAAAGTGATTTGAAAGAAGCTCTTGAACGTTTTTAGCTAATTAATGAATTTAATTTAATGTTTCTGTATTCCTTCTTTATTGAATTCTATTTAATTCGTCGCCCTTAAAAAAGATGCTCAGCTCGATGGCTCTACAAATTTTCTTCAGCTTTTTCTGATCACGCAATGAATACAACCCGTGCAGAAAAAGACATTCATGGTTTACATGCTTCTCACTCTCAGATGTTAGTCGTAGTTGAAGAATACTTCTACGGAAAGAAGACCCCCACTCTCTTACAAATGCTGTGTAGAAACTCGTGAGCAAAAAACGAAGCTTAGGGAGACCCGTTTTTGCGTCGATCCGAAAGCGAGAGCCAACCCGCTGAAGGACCGGCTTCTGCAGGGATGTGTGATCCGCGCCGCTCCAGGGAAACTCGACGTGGTGAAACGAGAGTGGCAAGTCAGTGTTTATTGAGGACCCAAGCGAGAAGTACGATGGAAATCTTGGTGCTTTTACAGATAACGCGTGTGACCAGTGCTCAGCTTAAAGTGGAAATGTTATCACTTTGTAATACTTGAATACCTACGCTTGATGCAGTGTTAAAAGTGTACAATAAGTTCATCAGTAAGTGTGAAAGAGATTGATGCTGGACGTTACGATGCACTTTTCAGCCGTTGCAATGGCAGTTTATATGACAACAACAACCCAATATATCCCTTTTAAATTATAAAGTATTCCACGATTACCAATGCCTGTAAAATAATATTCAGGCCAATCATGACCTAACTGCCGCGCTGATCTTATTCGACTCTTGACGCAGGATTTGGAGAAATTTATACTGTGGTTCAGTAACTGTGTTTTGATGAACGAGGACCAACTTTGCCTTAGAATGTTTTGGTTGATGTGACATTTGTTGAAGTGATATCTTATTCAACTCTTGACGCAAGATATAGAGAAATTCACACAGTGGTTCCGTAACATCTGTGTTTTGATGAACAAGGTGTATCTTTGTGTAAGGAGGTTTTTGTTGAAGTGACATTTGAGAAACATACATGAAATATTTTGTTAGAAACTTTGACCTTTCCAAATTGACCATGAGGTAATACAACGCTGAAATTCAATCTGTTGCTTTACATTCTATTTTAGATTCATCTAACTTTAACAAATGGATAATTCGAACAAATGTAATTGGTATCGAACAGCAAATTTAGCATCTGTCAATCAAGACGAATTTCTCAAAAACAGTCGATGAACTGACAAATTGATAAGTTTTCGCTTCATAACGTGAACAGAAACCTGAAATGTATGCTGTTTAGGCACATTATCATATGCTATCGGCGTGCTCGTAACAATTGAAACAATTAAAGCGATTAATTTGAAACAAGCACGCCACAATTGCTCGTATATTGGCCAGAAAGTTCGCTGAATATGAAATCCCCTTATTTCTGCTGTTATATGTCTGTAACTGAAATACACATGTAACTCTTATAAGTGGCAGAAGAAGCGTTAGACTACACATTATTTTCAACGAAAATCTCGCATTGGATATTCTTTCTCATTGAGAAGTCAATTAGAGTTCCTTGTAATGGGAATACTGATATTTTCCTTCACTTTTCAACCCTCTTTATTGTTCGAAAGTATAACTTGAACCGGTGAACGCTTTACTTTTGTTAATAATTTTTCTTATTCTTGTTAAGCACTCCTCTACCAATTCAACTAAACACTTGTATAACAATTTTCATATCAGCCAAATCTTCAATAAAATACGAGAGCCCCTAAAACTGCTTTAACTAGCTACGAAAGCTCTGAAAAACACTGGAACATACAATACAAAATCACGTGATGTTTTTTAATTATTAAACACACGATTTTTATTGTATTTTCCAGCGTTTGTTAGAGCATCCGTAGCTAGTTAGAGCAGTTTTAGGGACTCTCACATTTTATTACTGAACATTTGGCTGGTGTGAAAATAATATCATATCCGTTTATGAATGGACAAATATTAATTATACGTATTTACAAGTAATGCTTGTATTGTTAAATGTAAACATACTTGCACTGCCACCTAGCCTCTATTCCCATAAAAAAATTTTGACATGAATACGATGAATTCCTCGGAGTACATGTATTTTGACATTAGAATTAGAAATATGCATACTTCAATGAAGTATACACATTACAATCAAGTCTCAGCTATGTTACTTTCAGTTGTAGTGTTTAATCCTTGATATTAGTGGTTGGATGTGACTTAGACAGTTCAGGCTTTTCTGGAAGCATTTACATCCCATCTACCATGAGAAATCCTCGTTAGCTCTGTGGAACAAGGCACGTGACGCCCATGTACAAAATACTGGCAGCAGTGAAACGTCACATATGCATCCCAGTACACGAGCTTTTAGTGAAAGCAATGGTTCAAAAGTAGGAGGTGGCCGTCAAATTATAGACATATTGACGTCTTTTGCATTGTGTATAGCTTTGAAACGATGCGCCCTTTTCTATGTAAGTTTCAAGCTTCGTAACTGAGTAACTGTGCAGAGAACGAGATTTTTACTGTGTTGACGTCAGTAACAATGCATAACATGAAACTCATGTTTCTTTTACAGAGTTTAGATTGTACTGAAAGATTTTTTTTACTGAATTTCACTTCACAAAAAATGTTAGCTTCGGCCCGAGTCCTGGCAGTCATGTCACTGCATTCAGTGGTGGTATTCGTGACGGCGCAGATTTACGAATCTGGCTCATGTCCGACGTACTACTCCAGTTTGCTCTTCTCGCCAGAAGTCATGCTTGATGTAAGATATGACTACGTTATTGTTAAGGTATCGTTTACGAAGAATATTAAAAGTACAAAATGCTTGAGTTTGCATCGAGGCCAAATTGTATGTATATGAATTATTATAACCGGTGAGTAGGGTGCATTTGCTGAGAAATACTTTTATTCCACAGGCTCTAAAACATTTATAAGGATTCATTGATTTCAAGTTGTAGTGAAGCTGTTGCATTCCCAGAATGGGTAATTTCAGCCTTCTATACGTAACCATAGCTAGATTTTAGAATATTTTACATCATCTTACCGGTAATGTTGGGAGCGAAAGCTCTGCGGTAGACTTGGCTACGCTACGCATTATTATTTCTTCGAAATATCTTCAAGCTTGAGCCTTTCTCAAGTTAAATTTGTCAACCCACATCTGGCACTCCTTTTGATTTTCCAGGTGTTCAGTAGCTCATCAAAATTTTGAGTTTTTCCTGAAAAACAACACGTGACAGCAAAACTGGCGCTGCGAACTTTAACGCTACAATGAAGTAAATTGTTTGATAAAAGGCTCTTGAAAACCGATGACCTCAATCTATTCTCGTGGTCACTCGTGCAAAATACAGCCTCTTCGCTTCCAATCTCACGTCAATTGCGAAGATTTTCTTCCATGTTCGTTGGCGGACCGCTGAGAACGCTTCATTCCTTATCAGTGAGAGCGCAGTGCAGACGCTCAGTCTGAGGGTCTGGAAGGGAACAGCTGTTCTCATTGTTATTGTGTCCTCAGCTCAATATTTTGACCCTTCGAAGTCAAATGTAGACACAAGGAAATCATTTCATCATACATTCATTATTTTAGCCTTGGGGAAAAATGCTTATTTTGCACAACTCATGATCATGAGCATTACTCTTAAGAATTTCAAATGCAATGCTGAAATTTAAAGTTTACAAACATATGAAGAGACTTGGAATTTAAATAGTTTTCTCTGTTTAATTCAACTCCTGTAGATGAGTTCAAGATTGAGAACATTCATAAATTGTGGGACATGGTTTATACTATAAGCTGCGCTTTGTAAAGTTTGACTTGCCAAGACAGCTACTGACCAATCATCGTTGTAGCGTAATTACCCTCGGTCTTCACGCGAGCGCTTCAATTAGTTACCAGGCAAGCGGCCTACTTACCTGGTGCGGTTTAATTGCTGTTTAAAATTGCTTAATAATTCCATAATTGTGACACATTACAACGAGAACGATATTTTCATCTCACGAGGGATGAAATTGTCAGAGAATGCGTTCATAACGTGTCCACTTCTGCTAACCTGATCTTTTTCTGACTTTCTGTAGGAGCAAAGTAAGTGAACTAGGAACCTCTCTGACTGAAGAGTTACATGTCATTGAATATTTCGGGTTGAAAAAGTTAGCACACTGATAACGTCTTACCCAATTTTAGTTTTATATCTAACATTTTCTACTGATGTGTCTTATGAATTCAAATTATAGGCAGTGAAACACACTTAAAGTATTGTACAATATGGTGGAAATCTATCGTCAGCATCCTTTACATAACTCTCCCAACACGTTGTACTATTTATACAAGATGAACTACAAATGTAAGGACAGCGTCCCCCATAGAAATCCAGGATTTTGGTCTCATTTGAGAAATAGGGATTGTTGCTGCTATAGGAAGTGTGTAAGAGGTCAGGTACATTCTGTGAAAAAATGAGACTCGTACGTTCACTCGTTCGCCCGCTACGGGAGTTTGAAGAATGGGGGGCGGGGAGGGGAAGTGGTATTTTATCATATTACACCTCCCCCTTGGCATTTTCTTCAGGTTACGATGTTGCTATGTCATCTTTTATGTCTTTATATTACTGTATAATGATTTTAGGGGTCTAACCTGAACCAAAAATTTTTCATTTTTTATTTTATTTGTTTACGTGTTTTTGTTTTGCCTACACTGAAAACCCCGGATGTTGGGGTTTCAAAATGCTTCTTCTCCTACAGTTTTTGAGCTACAGTGATGATTTTGATATCATTGGTCGCAAAAAGACAAGGGCTTTCAAAAAAATTGAAATGGTGCTGCAAAATTAATTTCGTTCAAAAGCTATGACGTCATAAATCCGCATTTTTTCGAAAACAGAGTTTGCTCTCGATTTTCTCATTTTTTTATTAAAAATGGAAATTTTGGGAATAGCATTTCAAGTTTTTGGAATGTCCACGTCTTTCCGCATCCTATGATACCAAAATCTTCACTGTAGCTCAAAAACTGTCGGACAAGAGGCATTTTAACCCCCCCCCACTAAAATATCGTTTTCTTTTATTTCCCACTTTCTTTTCAAGAAAATTGCACTTTTTCATTGAAGATAAACGATTTTCAATTGCATTTTCTATCAGTACACCGAATTTCATTGTTCTAGGTTCAATAACAAACAAAAAGGTCCGGAAGGAGGACGTTGTCCTTAATTTACAGCCAGTCAAGTACATTAGAAAAACTCTGCCCATCTGCTGAGATAAATTACACTCTCCATGAAAGTTCTTCATGCACAGTGTCTACACGCTGACACACACCCATCATGCACAGCGTCAACACGCTGGCACACACAGCTACAACACAGCTACATCACTGTAGCTCTGACCAGATTTTCAAATTTACACCACAGTAGCGGCGTAGATGGTAGCGTGAGTTTTATCAAACCACTTCGACACGATTTGCGCTATTTTTATAACTCAATGTTTTCAAGCTTGATCTTTTGCAAATGAAATATAACCACTCCCCAAAAATATAAACTCGGACATTTTTCTAATAATATTTTCAAATTTTAGCAAAAAGAACCAGCAAAAGTCACCTAAACATACTAACACCCCCAGTTGGTAATGCTACGATGCCGTAAATTGGTCAAAAACTAGAGTACATGGCCCTTCAAAAATGACGGGATTCGATATACGAGTATTACTTAAAGAAATTTTCCAGACGTGGATTACAAGCTCTGCGGCCGACCTAATAGTACTTGCGATTACAATGCTCTTGTACGTGTGCACTGGTAAAACTAACATCATATATATACAGTCATTAAGCATCTTCAAGAGCGTGACAGAGAGACAGACAACCAACCAAGCAGCAACTGTACATTATTATTTACTAGCTGCACTGCTCGTCAAAAATTGAAAAATTCAATATTTATTTTGAATGAATTTTTCAGATGTGGATGACAAACAAAAATATCCATCCTAATAGTACCCGAGATAAAAATATCCCTGTATACATTTAAACAATTTAAACACAATTTATTTCGCACAAGTGATTCAGCAGTTGTTTCTTCAGTCCAGTACAATGGACACATTTGAGAATACCTACTTGTGGGCCCGAATAACTTCAGCAATTTCAAGAGCATCCTATCATCAACGCGATTCTAAGGAGTACATTATGTTTAACCTAATTTACTTAACCTAGGGGCACACTAGACTGATCAATAAATTAGTTCTCTGAAGATTCGATGCTTAATTTTACAAAAAATAGTTTAAATGGGCTAGATGGGAGCAGTGTGTTCTAGGAAATGACTGGGAGCAGACTTAAGATCTATGTCATTAATCATACTAAATTACCCCATCAAGATAAGTTATATAGCAGAAAAAAAAGACTTGATTACATTGTGTGAATAATATTTCGAAAGGAAATGGGATTCAAGATTCGTTTTGAAAGCTTCGTAAAAACTTTTTACATAGCAGGGATCTCAGCACTCAAATTCTTAGTTCCGAAATTATGAATGATAAAGAAGTAGGTTACTTCTATTTCGGGTTAATCATGATGGCAAGTTTGTGCAGTTAATAATTGTTTGTTTTATGCATAAAATTTGGAGAGTGGAGAGTTCAAACGCTTGAGTATTTTTAAGTTTTTGAATGAATAGTTTGTGTGAGTATTATATTTTAATTTCTCTACCGCTCTAATGGCTCTTGTTTTGCTGCCCAAAGAGCAAATTGGCTTTATTTTTATCAGTTTCGTGCCAAGTTTCTATTCCGTGTTGTACATATGGTGAAATGATCGTTCGATAGAGTATTTTTAAAGCTTTTTCGGGCAAAACATTTCTCACTTTATGAAGGATTCCTTCGAGTTTTGATAGTTTAGTAATCGTCTGTGCAATTTGCTTTTTGAATATTAGATGTTCATCAAATATATTGCCCAGGGAACTCACAGGGTTTGGTTTTTTTAATTTCACCATCACCAATCTTAATGCGTGGAAGAGACACATTTCTCTTGTATGAGAATAATGTATTTTGTCTTATCGAATATTGTTGGCTTTAAGCCACATTAAAACCTTTCGCATCTCTTTATTTTGCTCTCCACAATTTAAATTGGATTTTCATTTGAAAGAGCCGCAGGGAGCGTGCTGTCGTCGGTAAAAAGAATAATTTGAAAAATGAAGTAGATTTAACTATATCGTTGATGAAGATCAAAAAGAAGAGAAGCCAAAGGACACACCCTTGTGGTACTCCATGGCTGATTGTCAGTAGCTCTGATTGTGCATCGTCAATGCCAACATATTACTTCTGATTTGTTAAGTATGATTTGAACCAATCATGTGCAATTTCTCTAAAGCCATAACAGTGTAGTTTCGATAGTAAAATGTCATTGTCCAAGCAATCGAATGTTTTTCGAAAGTCAAGAAACACATGTGCACTGTGAGACTCGCATCACAGATACGGTCATTGAGCATCCTTAAGAGCGTGACAGAGAAACGGAAGAATCGGACACTAAACAAACAAATACTAGGTGAATAAATGCACTAAGGGTATTATTAGGTAAGATTATTAGCCAACCAGTTTTGAAAAAATTTGTTATGTTGATCGTTCTTCTCCCAATAAGTTGTAGTTCCTTCAACAATAGATTCAATTTTCACTGCTGCAACATTTTTTGGCTCGAAAGCAAAATTAAGCTGATTCTAGGTTTTTTAAATCACTTGAATGGTATCTATGATACCATTCAAATAGGTATGCGTTTTTGGGAATGTTGCAGACAGGACAGTTTGCTTAATAATAATTAGGCAAATTATTATGGTGGGTTTCAGGCCCTTAAGCCACATCATAATGTACACTGAGAGCCTGTCAAAGACATTTACGACGGGACTGAAGTGTTTCTGCCTGCGCAGCTCATCAAGCGTGGCGAGCAATACCTGGTGGTGACTGCCGGGACGCCTGCTGACCCAGAGAGGAGCTGTCACGCCATCAGCTTCCACAAGGAGCAGACTTACTCCTTCTCCTACCGGGACAGGTAAACTGGATACCCTGCGGCTCTTGTGATGGCTGACCATTGTTGTGTACAATCACTCTGCATTTAAATGAGTCATTTTCACAGAGTTTCTATCGCTTTGAAAAGAAACAGTAGTTTCTTCCGGGAGGAATTCTACGTGTTATTGAGTTCTTATGTTTCATTTTGTTTTAATCCCTCTACGAAAATGGATGCTCATGTCGAAAACGGGAAAATTTGAAGCAGTGTTGGTTTTTTCTGTTTCCATACGCAAGAGTCATTTTATCTAAACACAAAATTAATTTAATTAACCAGAAAACACACTCCATTTTCTTCAATTCACTTTCTGTTTTACACCAAAGATCTCGAGTCGGTCAATGATCTCACAAATTCTGTGTTTCATGCTGCGATGGAGTTAACAGGTATTTATAACTGACAACTTCAATTGACACACTGTTTTTAAACTGAAGCTTAACATTCAGCTCGACTTCAAAGTCAAAAGTTGTTGAAAATTTTATAAATAGCAAACATTAACTGGGTACATCAAATAAAATTTAATTAAAAAGACTGTTAAAATTTTTCAAACGACTCATCAATGGGTCGTTTCGCACTTGGAAAAACTTAAGCACGACCCACCGGTGGGTCATATCGCAACCACTGTGTCAAGTTATTATCAGATGAACTTCTTAACGTTATAGAATCTTCACAAATACACAAAAAACTCACGTGCGTTACCTCCGCAGCCACGGAGAAAAGAAAATTCTGAGCGGCACGTACTACGTGAACTTCCCGACCCTCACCTCCACCGGCAGCATCGTCCTCAACGGCCTGCCCAACTCAGGTTGGTAGCTCTGGTGTCTGTGATCTTACTCAGCTAAGGAGCCAACCCAGGAATTATTAATTTCTGGTTCTTTCCCTGAACGTAGTACGGTATTTAGGAAGAAATCTAGATTGTGACCAATTCTGCTTACTTAGTGGTGAACGAAATAATCCAAACATTTTGAAATTGATGGCTAATGTATTTCAAAATGAGTGTAAATTTACTTTAAAACGGACATTTTCTTTCCTTTCATATGCTGTCAATACTTTTGAGACTGTGCTTCTTGTCACACCTTGAGCCATTTCAGTAACCCTAGAACGATAAATAACACTTCTCATCGGAGCACGAATATAAGGACTTCCTCGAAAATCCCTGAGTATCGTTCATTTGAATCGAAGGAGAAATAATAGAAAGAAATGTGATTTTAACGAACGCATTTGAATAGTATAAGAGGAATAGAATAGAAATAGTTAAAGTCCTTTTAATATACAATCATGCCATATAGAAACAGAGAAGCGTTTTACTATTCAATGAAATTTTCCTCTTTCTGTCAATAACATCCTGTTCTTCGTTCTCAAGGATGAGGGTTATGATTTAGTATGCTGGTAGCCAGACAGCACACCTCAGAGGCTCGGAGCAAAATGTTGGAACCTCTTGTAGTTGTTGCTTACTTTATGTGTCATGAAATAAAAATTGAAATGAGGGAAATGTTGTGTGTTACGAATTTATTACGGTAACGAGTTACAAATACTGTACGTAAGAGTACCTTTAAATAAAATGAGTTATCCTTTCCTATGAGTTTCTTCATCGCTCAACTGAGCAAATTACAGCGTTAATTGTCTATATTCCGTCTTTCAGTTATGGGTGATGGTGGCAGTGACTCGGAGCCTTTGACCCTGTACCCAGTCGGCTACAGCGACGGCATCACCTTGTTCGTCAGTTGCAGGTCCTATTATTTCTCTTTCGAACGTGAGTAATTTTTTCCATTGCGTCTGATCAGCTCACTTTGGTGAGCTGATATCCAGCATCTCATATCCTTCTTTGGTTCGTAAAATAGGGACTCAAGCTGAAATATTTATGAAGGTTGTTCCTTATCTCAAAAGAGCTGGAACGTACGGCAAGGTATCAGTGTGGTCCTAGAGCCACTAGCTGCTCAGCGCCTCTTTCAAACGGCGTAGCGCATTTTATGCAGAAGGGATTTACCTTTTCCTTTGATGCCGACTCAGCGTACCGCGAACTCTTTAAATTCTACCGAAGTTATCAGTACAACTCCTTGCGCTGGTCCCCCACACATAATAAAATGAAACAAATATTAAACAGCAGAAAATTTTTACTTAAAAGAATTTATTGAAGATGTTCAACAATTAAAGCCTCATGAAGGATACGAGCAGCGCTACAAAATATAGCTGAGCAATATTTGGTGGTGCTACCAAATATAGCTGAGCAATATTTGGTGGTGCTACCAAATATGGCTGAGCAATATTTGGCGGAGCTGCCAAATATAGCTGAGCAAGAAAAAACAAATATTCATTGCACGGCATTTATTTAATAATTCAACTAAACATATAACAGAAAAAGTATCCTGACTCGTGAGAGAACTTTTTAGAACTTCCACCTTCTGAGTTTCCTCGGTGAATTTTCTATCGGATTTAGCTGTGACTCATATCGAATTTTGCTATTTGTAAAAAGAATTGAGGTAAGTGCATTTCTATGGTTTGTACCGCTAATGACACATATTATACACAAAATGAACGCCTATGATACGTGTTCGGTACACCTCTCAAGCGGTAGAGTTCGGCTTGAACGTCATAATTGATGAGTGCATGCGTTCTATTTTTCTATTTTCAAAAATAATTCATGCAGTGAAATATTTCCCGGTGATTCTATTTCTATTTTCCGGTGACTCACTAGGCTATGGCAGTGCCGTGATCTTGCGGCTTAGATGCATTCTTGGATTACCTTTGTATGGTTTGGATCATTGTCCTTTTGAAATGGCGATTCTAATCCAAGATCCTGTTTCTCAGCAGATTTTTGAAAATTAAATTTCTAAATATTATGATATTTGCCTTTATTCAGAGTTTATTCAATTATTTCTAATTATACTGCACCATAAACGGCAAATCAACCCCATAACTCTATGCGTCCATCATTATTTATGTTTCACATTAAGGGTGGTGTTCTGTATGTGGGCTGTTTCATCTTTTCTTCAAACATGGATGATTAGTGTAAACACAGAGCTTTATCTTACTTCAATCAGGTGTTGAAATTTGTTTAAAAACATCATCATCGTGGTTCAAATTCGCTCATACATTTTGAAATCTTGATTTGAAATGGTGTTTCTTTAGTTATGTGCCTGCAAGGAGACCGTGATTCGAGTTCTTGTCGCTGAAGTCATTTACTATTAATTGTTCTCTTACAGACGTATGTTCCAGTAACCCCAAGATCTGTAGATCTTTCTGAAG
>JACJUY010000424.1:143091-155474 GCA_014220935.1 Platorchestia sp. MABIK | reverse complement strand
TGCCTTTATTCAGAGTTCATTCAATAATTTCTAATTATACTGCACCATAAACTGCAAATCAACCCCATAACTCTATGCGTCAATCATTATTTATGAATCACATTAAGGGTGGTGTTCTGTGTGTAGGCTGTTTCATTTTTTGTTCAAACATGGATGATTAGTGTAGACACAGAGCTTTTACTTCAATCAGGTGTTAAAATTTATTTAAAAACATCATCATCGTGGTTCAAATTCGCTCATGCATTTTGAAATCTTATATGGTTTTATATGGTGTTTCTTTAGTAATGTGCCTACAAGGAGAACGTGATGCGAATTCTTGTCGCTGAACTCATTTACTAATTGCTCTCTTACAGACGTATGTTCCAGTAGCCCCAAGATCTTTTTGAAGTTCATTTCTTGAAACAAGCAGATTAATTATAACCTTCCGTTACATATTTAGTGAACTTCTTATTGAAATATTTCGGAGTTCGTAAGGAACTGGAAAATTTCCAGTGGTCCCAGTCACTTTAAATTTTTTTACAAAATAAATTAAAGGGAAATAGATAAGAAGCTTCAAGAATAACTGCACATTTTCATGTACAGCACAAGCGGCTCAGATGACGTCTTGTTTAAATTCTTAGAAATATATCCTGAAAGCTCATTTTTTCAGTGTGCGCTTATGTAAATGATTTTTCTTACCTGTTGCTGATTTTTTTGCTTAGACGCTGCGCTAAAACTAACTTTTTTATGGACTACTAGCCCTAAAATTTCGTATTAACCTTTCATTGCATGCATTTTAGGTTTTCAACAAGCTTATTGTATATTGATCTGTCGAAACCCGTAGAAATTATATATTTTTAACTTGACCTAGAAAGTGTCCAGTTGTTTTTATTTTCATTTTACGAATTCTTCAAGAATATTGGGATTTAGAGAAAAACAATATTTTCGATGCGCAGTAATGGGTGTCAATGTTTCTTTTTCTCATCATGTAGGTTGACGATATAATTACTTCGGGAACTGTTGTTTATAATTATATTGAACTGTCAAAACTATCTGTTCCACCCCACTTTTAAGAATCTAATTATTGACCACAATCTTTCGCTGTAGAAATAATTGAAAAAATTTTGAAACGGTAAGAATTAAAAATGATATTTAAAGTGTCTCATTGAGTAGTTTCTTCTCAGCATCAACTGAGAAGATTTCATTGGAAGTTCATTACTGCACAGAAGAATCTGTGCTTCCTGAAACGCTTCAGTATTCTAAAATTGCTCTCAGACATTAACAATATACGAGATTCTCGAATGGACTTGCGGTTCATTGCAGCGGTAGAATTTTCAACGTAAAACATGACATAAAATAATCATGAATTCATAACGACGCCCAGGTAAAAATGAGAACCTCACAATTTTCCACTAATCACAAAAAGTAGTAATTGATATTCATGAGCATTTGGAATTCAGGAACAGAAACGAGTGAAACCAAAACCTACAAAATTCGAAATGAAAATCCATATTTTTAGTATTAGCAAGCATTGTGGCAATTACAGCGTCTATCGAAAAGTAAAATTCCTGATTCGATATTCATTGGGAGTCCCAGGATTTATTTGATGGGTAACAGAAAACGGCCTCTCGTTTGAAAACGGATCATTCACAACAAATTCGTTATTAGACTCCCTATGCAAGGGCTAAACATATATGGTTTGATATTGTGGTTGTTTCAATTTGAACTATTCCTTGATAAATAGATGCCAGAAGTAAAACAGCAAAAATGGCTCACTTTATAGTATTTGCAACGTGTGGAAAACCCCTTACTCTTGTCGAAAAAACACCCCGTGTACCTCTTGTGCTTAGTCTAAAATTTTTGCTGCGTCTTTGAAAATCATGCATCTATTTCGCACCGTGGCGACCAAGTATAGGCGCCTCACTGTCCGTCCTCATGGACTCTACTTACGGTGAGGACGGAGGCTAAAATTAATTGCCTCCTTATAGAGACAACAAAACCTAATGACTCACAGAGAATGGCTATAAAAAAAATAAATTATGGTTTAAACTTTCATTTAAACATGTACATTTCTTGTGGTTCAGTATATTTTTACATAAATAAGCAAACATACACTTGTATGCATTTATGTGCAAACATATTATGCACATAATGTACAAATTCAGTTAGTGCATGTGTTTATGAGAGTGCAACCACAAACATGGCCCAGTTTAAATAAAATTTTCAACTTTAATTTACTTCTTTTATAGTCACCCGCTATGCATAATTATAGATTTGGTCATCTCTTATAAGCAGTGTTAATTTTCATCCATCTTCAGCACCAGAGAAAACGTTTCGCGACTGTAAGGCGTCTATATGTCGCCACGGAGGTAAAAATAAATATGCATATATCAAATATTTATGCGAAGCAACGAAACAGATGCACAATTACCGATGATCCGGCAAAAATATAAGACTGGGTGATCACCATGGTCTAGTGGTCAAGGATTCTTACTCTGCATGCAAAAAATTCAAGGATTTAAACCCTGTCAATGTGAGGTATACTTTGATATTCCTCGTTAGGAAAAGAGAGGAAGGTAAATGAAATTCCCCTCCCTACTCAGGTGCTTGAATGGGTACTGGCCTGATAAAAAGTAAGTGTCATTCCGGCCTGACGTCAGCTATAAGGCATTTGAATAACTAATGTACAAGATAATTCGTGAAACTTGATGACCTGAAACACAATTTCAAAGCGAATATTATTCAATGCTTTGTTGCTCGTGAATAAAAGAACATAGAGAAAGATCACCATGAATCGTTCTCATGATGTGCAGGACGCTTCTTCGTATTTTTGGACGACGAGGCTAACCTGAATTGGGTGAACCCGCGCGACATCGCGATGGACCTGCGCAAGAACGACTTCTTCCCTGAGAACATGCACTACAACCTCGTGAACCAGACCTGCTCGGCCTGCAAGCGCGCCGTGGTCGGGGCCTGCGTCGACGACCACATCGTCAGGCCAATACAGAGCTTGTTCAGCTCTATCGAAAGCTAGCTAAGTTTTCGGCAATATTCTGGATATTTATCAGATGATTGTAATATTTTCCGGAGAACGCTGGCTGAAACATCTCGGCCCTCTCTGATCGACACGAGACTAAGTAGATGACAGTCAATCCAATCAAGGTTGCTCTCGTCAACCGACATATCTGTGACCGCTACTCTGACATTGAACAAAACTACCTAGTTCTAAACATATTGCTTCTACTCTTAAGCCCACGTAATAACTTTACCTATATGTTTGACTTTGTAAATATATCCATCATCTAATTTATTTTAGTTACCTGACTTTGTTTAATTGTTATTCGTAATTTAAATCTTTCATAACGTGGGATTCTTGTGATACTTTTTGTAATGAAGTAGTTAGTTATTTATTTAATATATGTTATTAGCAGCTAATGAATTTTTCCATTTTCCTCGGTGAGTTTTAGAAACAAGTGGGGAATTGAAACCTTGTCAAACACCAACCCATGGCATTTTATCACATACAAGAATTAACAGATGGCACGCGTGTTGGACTCATGAACAGAAATGAAAACTGACCTAATGGGACATGAGTTATACGTGAATGAAAATTGTACACGGAAAACTTAAATTCAAGTTCACAGAAGTCTGATCACAAAGTTATCATTGTGATAAAAGTATTTCTATTTCCCATTGCGTAAAATTCAGGACATCAACCATAAATGTCTCATAGATCCATACATCCGCATTAAATTTGCTCTTAAGGAAATGTAAGAGTCTATATTGCAGTTATCTGTTTTTAATATCATTATACAGTACACAAAAATCCATGAATACTCGTGTATTGTAAAATATTTTGTAAGGCTCACACATATAAAATTATTGGCGATCCACCATGACACACAAAATCAAATATTTCGTGTGCCATGCATCCCCACCCAGACAGTTAATCTTGAAGCTGGTAACACTCGTAACTGCCTTCAGAAACTTCGCCGTCGTCATCGCAGGGCGCAGTGCCCGAAGTCTCGCAGAGCACAGGATAGTCGTTACTGCATGACGTGTCCTTCCATTTGCCTTTGACGTTCATGTAGACGCAGTCTTCCTTTGACCAGCCAGAGATGCCTTCGAAAAAATCGAAGTTGTCGTACTGTATCTTCAGGCCTATGCTGGACAGAAGCGCCACCAATCAAAACAGTAGTGTATAAATTGAAAGATTTTTTTTCAGGAATTGGGTACAAACAAGGAGCTTTTAATCATTATTCCAATTCCAACGGCAGTGATAACGCAGTCAAGTTGAAATTGAAGCCTTTCAAAGTAAAATTCAATTCAACCCTCAGGACCCTACACATGCATTGCTATTCATTAACTTCCCTTCATAATAAAAATTAAATCAGTTTTTAGCGACACGTTTGAATTTTACTGAGCAATGAACCTGAAATAATTTCTATACTGACTTATTTTCAAAGTATTGGAGAAGACTTAGGCTAGAACATCTAAACACGGCCTATTAATCCTTGGTTTCTTCAAGACGACGAATGAAGATGTAACATCTAATAAGCCGAATTATTTACAGATATTTCTGGGTCAACCAATTAGCTAACACTTCCTGCCGTACACACGTTCAAATACGGCAACTAGTTTAAAAATGCACGGTTTGAACTGAGGGAGAGAGTTCGGGTTACCAGCTTGTGATCCAACTTGCATATACGAGTACAGTATTGCGTGCAGTCAAAGACACTATCGAAAATTTGATCAACATAACAAGATGTTGGAAAAAGGGTTGGGCGTACAGTTTATATGCATACCCTCTGATCATGTTCAAACATAGCTTTTTAGCGCCCTAATTTGAAAAAATCAGCAAAAACATATACTTTAATTACAGCCAAGGAGGGTGAAATATAAGAAATATATCAATTCCTATGGGCGACAATTCATCATAGTACTGGGATGCTTTTGCTGTATTATTCACGTTCTTGTTAAAGCTCCAAACCCAACTAGTTTATTGATATTTAAAGTGAGAGCTAAGAAAGCAATTTTAACCTTTGCTATTGATCCATCGGTTCCTGTACTTATCCAGGGTGAGATTCCAAATCGAGAACGGCAAAGGAAATAGACTGTGAGATGTAGATAAATGATTTTCATAACTGACTATAATGCACATCACGTATCAATAACAGCGATGTCACAAGTTAACATGTCTTGCGATTCAGTTAGTCACACCCAATTTAATTTTCAAACAGTTGTTAATATGCTTATATTTCTCTCATTCTATGTACTTCCTATAAAAGGCGTATTTTTTTCTGACATTTAGAATAAAATTTGCCGTCTTTTGTAAAGTTCGAAGGTTCATAGTTAAACTTTATCCGCCCATACATGTGTGTTTTACAGCCCAATGCAGACGCTGCACCTGAATAGATAAAACCTAAAATGACCCGGCGAAAAGCTAGACTGGGTAAGCACGCACAAATCACTTATGGCTCAATCACAACTATGTTGTATGAAGTGTTTATAGGTAGATCCATCGAATTTCAACCTTATAATGGCTTGAAAGCAAATTTTGTTGGCAAGTTTTGTAGCTACATGAGTACTCCTTGTTCATAATTCTAAACGCTAGGAATCTCAAGCATTAGCTGTATCATTGCGAACTCTCTCGTATCAATGAAAGAAACCCAATCCTTATCCCATTCGTTCCCTTTACACGAACTATTTGAATACATAAACCTTCCCATAATATGAAAATAAGAACTTCCACCCAAGCACCTGTAGACTCCAGTCGTGTTTCATCGTTCCACTTGCGCACGCCAATCCATGTTTTGTCGTTGATCAACCCTCTGATGAACTCGTTGCTGACGTCACTCTTGGTGCATGAAAAATTATTACGTTAAAATATTATGTGCAATAATGCACGATCATTGAAAATTTACTTTGGATATCATTTTACAGAAGAAGTATGACTTTTCTCACGAATTGTATGCGCATGTCCAAACGTAGCATTATTCGACAGTGATGAACTAATCCAAGAAAGCCTGGAACACAAGTAGTCTGCTATCTCAAGGACTGATCCCGTGACCGACCGTAGCGGCAGCGGGGTGCCCGCCTCGGTCGCTGCAGAGATGCACGGCGTCTTCGTATGAGACCTTCTCATCTACGAGCACGTAGCTCGTGCTGTCTATCGTCAGGCTTGCCCTCGTCTCTAGCTCAGAACCTACGCAACCGTTCAGTGAATTTATACAATTACAATTCAAAATCTAAAAACTTGAATTCGTTAGTATGAGCAAAGAGGTATAATCACCACTTATGATGAAAGAATTGGATAGAAATTTTCTCTCAAAAAAAAAACGCTTCATAAAAACAAGTGCTCTTAGTTTGATGCATGAGTGCACGTTTTCAGTCATGAAGCACAACATGGCTTACCATAAATTCTGCAACTGTGAAGAGCAGCCGAAAAACAGAAACCGGAGCAAGTTTCTCCTGAGTAACACTCATTGGCGCACACCACCTGATTTTTAGGAGAAAATTAAAAATGCAATAAATTAAAATTTGAAGAATAATTTAACTGTCAAGATCATTTTCTTAATTGTTGTCCATATTTTACCGCTGTTCATAAAAAAGAATTAATAGTCGAGAGTCGAGTGCAAACTGAGTAATAAAGTTTGTACAATAATGAATTAATGAATCAAATGAGGAGGAAGCAACACTCTATGAACAGTCGAGTGTGACCAGAAAATAAGAATTGGTGGCGTCGTCGTAAACGTTTGGTTAGCAAACCGCAACATTTAGGAGATTAAAATAAAGAACATTCAGGTGTTTTGCATGAAAAATGAATAAAGTAAAAGTATTGTAATTCTCGACTATGAGATAGCTAACCATTATTTACTTACATTCCTCTTAATTTTTCATCTAAAGTCTCCCGCACTTATTTTCACTTTAAGTTTCCTGCTCAACATATCAAGGAAAATAACCTGATTACTCGTATTGTCAATAATTAAATGATACCTTCAGGTGAAAAAATTATTCAGAAGCCAGAATTTAGAATAATTCAGAATTTAGAAATATATGAAATCAATACATAACAATTAAATACGTACACCCAATGCCCTTTTCTGATTAATACTTCGCTCAACATACATTATACTGCGACATATTTAGAAAAACAAATACACCACTATGTGAATGCCATATACATACTATAGTATACATAGGAGCAACATTAAAGTGATGCACCTCGATCGGTGTGTTAATCCTTCGTTGATGTAAAGTTGCCATAAGAGTTAGTGTTTAGGAGAAAAATGAGTTTTACCATGGACACTATTTTCAAATCTAGTTATTATAAAACATTTCTCTTCCACCGCCTGTCTCACTTGAGTAATTTGTTCTCTAGAAATGGGGAATCCACTTCGTGAAAAAACTCAGTCGCTCTCTTGGTACTTTAATCTTTCCATAACTAGAACACTAGAAATAAATTATAAATACAAGGTGGATACAACATACTTTAGTAGGAGCGTCCCAATACTTGGATGACTCGTAGTCGTGACAAAACGTCCACTCGACTTTGCTGAAGAGTGCCGCCCAGACAGTGCCTGCCCTGAGGCAGGGGCAGGACAGCAGCAGCAGAAGCGACGGCCCTATCACTTCAGAACTGAATGTTTTCATCGGATCTGCCTATGTCGCAGCAGGCAGGTGACAGAAGTGCTTTTTATTTTTCTACTTGCCGCTAATGAATGAAAATAATTTCGCGTCACAAGTCAGCATTTTTGTTAAAATGAAATTCGCTGTAGATATCTACTTCACCTTTATTTGGTTGTGTGAATTTATCAAGAGAAACTACATTCAATGAGTTAATTTATCAAGAGAAACTACACTCAATGAGTTAGCTTCACTTATGACTTTTGGTAATCACCGGACCGGATATGTTATTGTATTTCAAGCTAAAAGTCAAATATTAACTAACATCCATAGTTTTGTGAATATTTCAAAATCTTTTAAGGTATATTTTGTACATGTATAAATCGTAGAAGTGCTTCAGTGTACCATCGAACGAGTATACCATACATCATCATCCGCAAAGATCATTTGGAAACCTATGTATTTCCGGGATTTGAAATAAAGGAAATAAAAATGTGCGCGCTTATTCACCTTTGCTCGCTGGGTCGAGTTGATGTTTGTGTGCTGAGAACAACTTAAATGTTCTCGTAGGAGGAGCGATAGAACACTGCCCCACTTTGGTCGTACCTGTTTTTATTTAACGTCGAGATATAATCGTTGTGCAAATAATTTACAAACATAGAACGACAGCACTAATGAAAGGCTAATTTGATAAAAATGAATCACGAATTAGTGCTTACGAGCAGCAATATGCATTGATAGTTCGTGCTAGGGTCTTCATAAATCGTCGATGTTCAACTCTTGGCTTGTTGATCGGAGGCAATCAAGCGGTGGCAGCCACTTGATCGGAACAGATTACTACCCTCAATATTAAATACTTTCTCAGCACTGAGACTGTTTATGTATCACACGCCAGTGAGCATTCTTTGGGCTTCATGGACCATTGATTTTGTTGTACGTTAATTAAAACCATGTTCGAAAAGTACAGCTCATCATAAATATTGATCCTTTGATGATTGCAGTTAGTTGTTTATCATTTGAGTTCTGCTACCGATAAGAATTAAATCTTCGGGGTTCTTTCGCCTCATCTGTGCTAGGCAGTTCACTTAAAAAGAAAATATCAGTTGTATGACACTAACCGAGGTCATAGCTGATGACTATGAAGGCTCTGCCACCATGCCATTAGTTGTTAAAGATCACGATAAATCTATCATCGAATGGCAATGATTTGAGTCAGTTCACAGCCCAAGAACCAGAAAAATAAGCGATTTTAAAAATTCTTTTTCAGCCTCTGTAGCTCCAACCCTTCATTGTTGAATATCAAGAAAATTTTAGTAGTTAAGTCAATATCTGTTCCATTTACTGATAAAAAAGATTTATAATTTCAGCTCTACCCAGACAGTGTTTTTAACACAAAAATTAAGAACAGCGAAAACAACTTATTTACATTTTTATACCGCTGTGTTATTGCGTTTTCTACCAAGGGTGTGAAAATTTCATCAAACAAAACGCGTCCTCTCTGAAATATTTTTTATAATGCGAGTCTTTAACTGTGAGGTTATTATTTGAATAATAACACCAGGATTATTATTTGATAGCTGATAGTTTGAAACCAAGTTGGTATAGCTCTTATTTTAAGTAAGTTACTCATGACTATATGTACATGACTAATTCATGAACATTTTCAATTTTTTGCAATATGAACGAATTTTGGTAGTCTAGATATCTCCACTCGCTTCTCTAATGAATTCTATAACATAGCTTTATGTAACTTAGTGTGCTAAAATCCCTTTCTAAATCCCTTCGTAAATCTCTTTGTAAATTTGATCGATTCGATTCGATCAAGGCAGTGCACCGGTACATGTTTTGATCACGATGACTTGAGCAGTTTCTTAGATTCGACAGTAAGTGAGGAAAAATTTTAGGTTAAGACAATCGTTGAATTTTCTGTTTATATGGATTCAAAGGCTGCCGTGTTATTAATGATAATAGATGTGTTCCATTGTGCGTGATAAAATGAAGTACTTTAAGAACATTACAGATAACGTCACATTACCGCAGATAACGACAAACCTCTCGATTGCACACAACTTTTGATGAAGCGAATTTATGCTTTTGTCACTTAAATTTTATAATTAGAAGGAAATACTGTCCGTATGATAATTTATTACAAACTTTATAACTGTTGTACCTTTTCACGCATTCGCCGGCCGGCCAGGCGTGGTCGTGAGCTCCCCGGGCAGAGCAGAGATGGCGAAATGCCCCTCACTAACCTCCTGCGTCTCGACGACACGCGGCGTCCAGTCGTAAGGGAAGTAGACCTGTGGTTACCAGTGCAACAAAAAAGAATGTGGCACACGGACGCCCAAAGTGGCATGTTTAGGGCGCCTACACAAGTTCCGAGCCATCACACATCAACGATACACAGGCACTAGTAAATTACATAGACAGTAAATTTTATTGCACAAGAACAGGTACGTTCATTTTTTCTGAGGAAATCGCAAGCTTTTGTTTTTCTCAAAAAGAGTCTCTTTCATGTTTCGAACGACTGTCAAATAACAAGCCTCGAGTGATGTTGACAAACTGTGCATCCACACGAACGAGAACTACGAGTATTCTACGATTAGAGTGGTAAATTCTTGAATAAAAGAAAGCGCATCGTTCAGAATGCATCTTTATTTTCAGTAAACGTTTCGGCAAAAGGTTACGTATCATTAAAAGAAACACTATTTATAAAAATTAATTTACAGTAAGTGCTTGAATGAAAAAAAAGCTTTGCTAATGTGGAATGCATTTACGACAACAATATAAGCCTTCAATGAGTATCTATCCAGCTAGGATGTTTTTAATTTTAATACACTTCAGTTCTCTCATTTGTTCATGTCAGATTCTCACACAGGAGTGTCAGAGTGTTGCAATTGACAATGTAGATAGGGAGTAATTCTAAGAGCATGATGATTTTTTGGTTCCATGCATTATAATATGCTCTTGTACATCTCCAAATAAAATGTGACCATTCTAGCTTTATTAATTTTAGGCCGGTTTCCGTATGATTGTCTTATTTTCAAGGATGATGTACAAAATTCTACATAGATTACCGTCGGCATCGATGATTTACGAAAATTTTTATCAATCGCAAAGGTACTGTCGATTTTTATTCTTTTGCATTTTTATCGAAATGAAACATATAGTGTGAGGGTAAGAAGACTAAGTCAAGCTATATTTCATAATAACACCTCTCTGAAATTTGACAAACCTGTTTCAATGGCAGTGTAGGTTTGATTTCTCGAGTTGTGTTAGGGGGTAAAAATTTTAACCTTTTTTTGGCAAAGCTCAGAGGCCATGAAACCGGACAGCATTTAGTTTCGTTTAAAATATAAGCATAATTAGTTTTGAAGAGACACACGCCATTGTACCTGAGAGCTTAATTCTACTCTTGCGTAAACTTCCACTCGTCGGCAAAATTCAGCAGAATGGACTTCGGGTGGTGCCATTGAATCTGCTCCTGTGTGCGGGTGCTATAAGGAGGCTAGAAACGACGTCCCAAAAATGACGCTCCTGGACCGTCGGTGGTGCCTGCTGTTAGGATTAAAAGTTGGTAATTAAATAGAGTTGTTTAATGTACGCTGATGATGTGGTTGTGGTTAGTGAATCTGAGCATGAACTACAAATTTAAAAAACATTGAGCTTGACGGGAAATATGAGAATGTATGCCGTTCTTGAAAATTTAAAACTAGAAAGTTTATTCTCAATTAATTTTGTGCGTAAAATATCAAAACCTTTGTTTTCAGTGTTGTTACTCAACGATCCTTAATTGGTAACATATTATAATAGGCATCGTTATAACCATACCAATGGTTGGACAGAAAATTGAGAGAAAAATGTATAAATCTGTTCCCTAAGGTTAGTTTTCTGGAAGTTTGAGAATTGAAAAAAACGAACACGTGTTAAAAGAATGACTAGAGAAAGTAGTTTACTTCCACTAAACTTTTACCAGTTTATTTCCACTAATTTTATTTAACAAACTTTATCAAAGTTGGATAACTATCCTCTAACTTTCACATTCTTTTTTCATTGAAAATGGGGGTTTGTTTGCGTGTCAAATTTAAAAAGGGGTGTGAGATTTGATCTCAAACTGCATTTGTGGAATGTTTGTTATCTATGTATTCTTTGGGAGCAAAAGAAGATCAAAAATGTTTTTTCCATAACTTTTGTGTAGTGACATTCGTTTGGTATGCTCTCTGATCCAATGATCATTTTTGATGAATGACAATTTCAGTTTTGGAGTTGGGTATCATTAAAGCTTTTAGCCAAGCAAGATAACAATTTTCAGGAAGGGGTTTTCGTTAAGGCTCAGTCTCAAATCTTATTTTAGTACCCTCAGAGGGGATAAAACTATTATATCTTTGGGGGTATAAAGTTAGTTTAGGTGAATTTAGGTATGTAAAAAAAGCGAGCTCAGTCTATGGTTATCGTCGACCAGCTAGGGTACATTCACGGCCCCCACTAAAATATTTAATGGACCTAGGATTGATTTAGAATAGTCAGTGGTTTGAGTTTAGCAATTCTTTACTAGGCAGCACGCGTGACAACAACCTGACGAAGAACAAAAGAACGATAATAACAGTACAACAAGAAAAGATATTAAAGAACAAGAACAAATGACAAATGAAAAAATATTAATTATATTCGCCAGAACGCCGAAAGCAAATAACATAAGGGGATAACACGAATTTTATCTGATTTCAATAGCTGAAGTGACTACTATGCAAGATACATTTTTGAACACGGCTTTAATA